>JAKVDI010000082.1:0-131621 GCA_022836835.1 Pythium insidiosum
CTTACGCCGCCGTCGGCGCTGGGGCATTAGGCTGCTGCGCCGGCTCTACAGTCTTCTCCGCCGGCGCCGGCTTGGTCTCCACCACGTCTCCATTCTCATCCACCTCCTCCGTGACCGTCCTCGTGGTCTTGGTGCCGTCGGCATGCGTCACCGTGTATGTCTTGGTGATGATCTTCTTCCCATGTACGACAGGCACGGTCGACGTATGCGTCTCCTGCACAGCATGCGTTGTCGCTGGCGCAGTCGTCGTCGTCGTCGTCTCCTTCTTCGCGGAATGCGTCGTCACTGGCGCAGACGTTGTGGTCTGGTTCGTTACCAACTGCGTCGTCGTCGTTGGCCCCTTCTCAACAACATGCACCACCACTGGCGCCTTCGTCTCTGACTCCGCAGTCTTCGTCGTCACCGTCTTTGTCGTGACGTGCGAGTTCACCCCCGACTCTGCCGCTTGCTGCGTTGTCGGTGCTGCCGACGCCACCTGCACAACCTCCGCCGTCTTCACCGTCGTCGTCTCTTGCGTTGTTGGTCCTGCCAACGCCACCTGCACAGCTTCCGTCGTCGTCACCGTCGTCGTCTCTTTCGTTGCTGGTGCCGCCGACGCCGCCGCCACAAACTCCGTCGTCGTCACCGTCGATGTTTCGTGTGTGGATGGTGCTGCCGACACCACGTCAACAGATTCCGTCGTCGTCACTGTCGTCGTCTCTTGCTTTACCGGCGCTTCTCCACCCACCACCTCCACACACTCGGTCGTCGTCACCGTCGCCGTCGCCGACTCGGTCGTCACCTCAGCAGACGACTCGGCGGTCGCAGCAGCAGTCGTCTCCGTCGTCGAGACGACCTCGACGGCCTCTGGCTCAGGCGTCGCTGCCAACAGATCATTGATATCGTCCTCCATCAGCAGCGGCGAATCCGTCGGTGCAAACCGCTTGGCCGGTTGGCCATTGCGGTCAATGAGGAACTTGGTAAAGTTCCACTTGATGTACGAACCCGACGCGCCAGGTAGCCGCGCCTTGATGAACCGGAACACGTCGCGTGTGCCAGGGCCATTGACGTCGCCCTTCTGGAAGAAGCGGAACTCGCACTTGAAGCCCGCGACAAACGCCTTAATCTCCTCGCTCGTGCCTGGCTCCTGGCCGCCAAACTGGTTGCACGGGAACGCGAGGATCTCGAGCCCGTCCGCGTGGTAGCGCTCGTACAGCTGCACGAGCTCGGCGTAATTGCTCGACGTGAGGCCGCAGTTGCTGGCCACGTTGACGATCACCAGCACCTTGCCCTTGTACATGTCAAAGTTGACCTCCTTGCCGTCAATGTCCACATCCTTGAGCGTGTAGACCGACTTGATGGCCTCGAGGTCCATGGTCACAGTTTCTCGGTACTGCACGCCAATGCCGACGAGCGCGCTGATGAGCGCCTCCTGCTCGCGCTTGTCCTCCGCGTTAATGAGCTCCGAAAACTCATTGTTCCAGATCTTGACCCCGTGCACGAAATGCTCGTGGTCAAACGCGACAAACGTGCCGCTCGGTCCGTTAAACTCGACGATCGGCGCGCGCGCCGTGTCAAACTCGAAGATGACGCACGTCTGCAGCGTCTCGTTCACCATGATGTAGGCGTCCTTGCCCTGCGTGAACGGCGCCAAGATGCCGGCCTTGCGCTTCAAGTTGGCGGCGAACGTGACGCCGTCCACGAGGTCCCAGACGCTCGTCGTAGTCTCGCCGGACACCTCCTTGAGTACTGGCAAGAAGAGCTCGCTGTCGCGCAGCACGGGCTTGGGCACCGCGTCCCATTCCTTGCTGTACACGAGGAAGCTGTCGAGCACCATGGCGTCGACCAGCGACTTGATGTGCTCGGCGCTTGGCTTGGCGCTCGTCTTCTCCTCGAGCCAGGCGCCAATGACCTCCACGAGCTGGCGCGCGCGCACGCTGAGCACCGTGCGGAAGAGGGACGCGTGGTGCGACCCGAAGACCGTGTCCTTCTTCTCGAGGAGCATCGTCTCGCAGGCCTTGGTCTCCTCTCGGAGCTCCTCGGACAGCGCAGCGAACTGTTCTCGGCGGGAGAACACGCGGCCGTGGATGTGCGTGGGCATGGCGTCGGATCTCTTTCAGAGAGAGAGAGAGCAAAGAGCAAAGTGCAGAGAACAATCGCGAGAGTCGGCGTGATCCGGCGCAGGAAGATTGTGAAGTGATGGTTCCCGGGTGGGTGGGTGTCCAGAGTGTTCCGCGCGTCCAGCCAACCAGAGAGAGTGTCGCGGTGGACTCGTGTGTGTGTTGGGGGGATGGAAGTCTGGAAGAACCGACTTCGTCCAGCATGAACCAGGGGAGGGAACCCCGGATCGATCTCCGGACAAACGCACGCAGCTGCGTGTCGCTCTCACGGCGAAGGAGGAGGAGCCGAGTCGCAGACTTGGGTCGTGAGGCTCAGCTCGGCTCAGCCGAGGGCCTGAGGCCTGAGGGCCCAACAGACCCGAGATGTTCTCGATTGCGACGAGGAAAGATCGACTGGTCTCGTCGGGTCTTCTGCGTCCTTCCAGCGACTAGCGTGGATTGGCTCGCCGTGGTCGATGTGCGACGTGCGTCAGATCGGGCGGGCGTTAACGGCATCCACAATCCTTCTTTTCTTTGCCGCCTGCTTTGACGTGTGTCGCTTGATGTTGAAGCTGCGGATGATCCAGCGCCGAGAAATCTTCACGGCAAAGGTCGCGTCATCAAGACGCAAAAGCGCCACTAAAGGTGGTGCTAGCTCGTCTTCACGATTCGATCCCATACGAAGATAGAAACTATCTGTTTTCTGTGTTCTGCGTCGACTTCAACATCCCCGTTCTGCGCGCCTCGTCACTGCAGTGTGGCGATGCTGTGGTGGCGATGGTGGCGACACGCGCGTCCATCTTTTCGCACAGGACGTCGAAGGCGACGTGGCGATTGCCACTCCATTTCTCTCGCGCAACTGCGGCGAGCAGCCTTTGATTCCTGCTCCCCAGGAGGCCGGCGAACCAGAAAATTCATGCGCCATTCCATGGGAAGAGCTCGAACAAACTGGAATCAAAACAATGGAACAAAATCGCTTTGACAGACATGGAACTATCCTTCGTCTTCATGAGCATGTAGTGGTAGCTATGTGGTAGTAATATTGTTACGATAACTCAAACATCCAAAGCGCTCAGAGCTCCGACTTGGGCTGCGCGTTAGCATCGCCAGTAGCCGACTGCGCGAGCAGCGTCTTGATGTCCTCCTCAAACGAGAACGGCAGGTCCTTGGGTGCGTATCGCTTGTACGGCTGACCGTTGCGGTCCACAAGGAACTTGGTAAAGTTCCACTTGACAAAGTTGCCGAACGAGCCAGGAAGCTGCTCCTTCAGGTATGCAAACACCGGGCGCGCGTTCGCACCGTTGACGTCGCGCTTCTCGAAGAATGGGAACTGGCAGTTGTACTGCTTCACAAACTCCATGATCTCCTCATGCGTACCAGGCTCCTGGCCAGCAAACTGGTTGCAAGGGAATGCCAGCACGGCAAGACCCTGATCACGGTACTTCTCGTCAAGCGCAGCGAGCTCCGGATAGTTGGTCGGCGTGAGACCGCACTTGCTCGAGACGTTGACGATCAGCAGCACCTTGCCCTTGTACTTGTCCATGCCAACATCGTTGCCCTGCATGTCGCGATCCTTGAGCTCATACACCGACTTGACGTTCTCGATCGACGTGTTGAAAGCCTCGCGGTACGTCGCGCCAGCGTTGATGATCGAGTTGAGCCACTCGTCTTGCATATCCTTGGACGGCGCACCAAACGTCAGGCTGTTGCCGTTGTTGGTGACCTTGATGCCATGCTCCAGCGTCTTCTCGAACTCGACAAACGCGCCCTGGAGGCTGATCGGCTCCTTCAGCTCCAGCGCTGCGTCGTGGTCAAAGATATAGAGGCCCTTGCGCTTCTCGTTTGCGACCGCGTACGCCTCACGAGCGCCAAACATTCGAGCCGCGCGCGTCACCACGCCAGCTTGAATCGCGCCGTCACGGACACTCCAGACCGACTCGCCCGCCGGACGACCACCGAGCTCGTTGTCGGTTGGGATCAGCACCGTGCTCGACGGCTCAAAGAACTTCTCCTGCTTTGACGCGTTCTTCTCATCTGCCAGCGCCAATGCGCCACTGAGAACGAGACCATCGACGATCTGCTCGACGTCCGAGCGAGGGGCTGACGGGTTGCCGAGCTTCTGGCTCACAATCTCGACAAGTTTGTCGGCGCGAATGCCGACCACCGAGGAGAAGAACGAGACCGACTGCGAGGAGAACGCGCTCTTGTCTTCGGCGAGCGCCTTGGCGACCGACTGCACTTGCTCCTGCAGCGACTCGGGGAGCTTCTCGAAGCGGCGGAGCGGTCGAAGACACGGCCCTGCAGTGGCGACGGCATGATCGATGCGGAGGAAGTTGGATGACGAGTGCGCGAGAGCGAAACTTGGAGAATGATCTTTGCGGAGAACAGTTTGTCGGGAGCCGAGTTGCGACGTGGGCACAGGGAAGGAGAGCCAATGAGGTTGCCCAATCCTCAAGATGCGTGCGTCGGATTGGCTACAAAGAGAGGTGATCGTGTAAACAAGTCTCCACACGTCAGGTCACCGAAGGGTACACTCTCACATAATCGTGTCGACGAATCCTCCGCGGCACAAAGCGGGGCGTGACCCTGTGGTGTCCAGAATGTGATCGTCAGTGAGAATGGTGAGCATGTGTTTGCTCGCTCCGCAAATGGCGCAGGCATCCCTGAAGATGCTCTCTGCAGTTCAGTTTCGCCTGACCTCAACTGAGTGACTTCTTCAGCCAGATCAATGCATTGAAATAACAGCTATTCACAAAAAGCGATTTCGTTCGTAAAAATGTCATTCTTTGGGAAAGGGAGCATCTGATGACGATGAGTGCATCACCACAAACGTCTTGAGACATGAAAAGGGGCAAAGGGCAGCAACAACGACATCTCGTCGCGACGAAAGAACCAACCAACACTCGGTGCCTCGAATGACTCGGCGCTGCGTTGGGTGCTTTGGATTGGACTTGGATGTCGTGGTTATTACGGTAGTCGGGACAGGAGCGATGACGCTACGACAGTCGTTGGCTTCTTCAAAGTCGAGGTGCCGATGCACAGCCATCGTGTCACACGGGGTGATGCCCCACGCTTCGGTGGCGCGACTCGTCGATGAAGCACGGAATAAACAGAGGCATCAACGTTTCTTCTCGCTCCACCCAGCGTGGGATTCCCATCCCGGTGCAAAGTCCAGTTTTGACCAATCAACGAGTGCATTGGAACTATTTACCACCAATCCAATCACGAAATCAGCCACCGTTGCATGGAAAGGGTTGCAACTTGCAGCCGCATCTGCTGAGGAGAAGACCAGCTCAGCACGTGGCAAAGCAACAAGCCGGCGGACGACTCCATTTGACGATCGCCGCGGCGACGCGCTGAGCTCTGACGCGCGGCAGTGGACGAGCATGCTGCTCTTCTCGGAATGGACTCCCGCGCTGCTCTCGCAGGCCGTCGATGGTGCGTGGCTGCTGTGATTCTGGCGCTCTGTGATGGAACTAGAACTGACGCGATGGATGGGCGGCCTCGGCTCGTCTTCGTCGCATCGCGTGACGCCCAGTTATCCGCCCATTGCTGTGGACCACGTCTGGAGTCATTGACGTTCAGGAGCTCAGTTCTCTATCGCCGGATCAGCCCGTGATGGCGCCGCAGCACGATGAGGTCACGCCCGTGGTCTCTGCGGATGACGTCGCGCTTGGCGACGATGACCCCCACGATACACGTACGTTGTTCAGTGCCAGCCACCAGCGATTCCCATGCTCCGTTCCTGACGACTCTGCCGCAATGTCTTTTCAGATCTCGAGCCTTCGTCGCCGTCTCCAGTCGCGCCGGTCGTCGTGGCGGCTGCATCCTGCCGCGATGTGGTCGTGAGATGGCAAGTGCTCGAAGACCCGACGCGACCAGTCAGCTCGTTCGTCGTCCAGCGGTACCCGGACATGAAGCACGAGCCGCAATGGGGCGTCGTGGCTGAGATCAACGGCAGCAGTCTCGTCGACAAGCAGGTCCAGCACCCGCACGAGTACCTCTATCGGGTGCAGGCTGTGAGCGGTCGTGCGCGCAGTCCGTTCGCGTACTTTGCCGTCAGCATGAACGACCAAAACTGCCGCGTTTCAACGCCCCTCATCGCGATTCTCCCTGCGTCGCTCACATCGCTGCCGTTGATCAGCTCGTGGAGCGTTGAAGCTGTCCAGACATTTCTACTGATTTGTGCGTGTCTGCTTGTGGCGTTCGCGACCATGCGGCGCAACGTCAAGCGTGTACAGAACACGAAGACGCGCCGTCACCGACTCCGACGGATGGACAAGTCGGCGCTGGCCGCGAGCGCGTTTCTTCCGCCGCTGCTGTCGCCTCGCTCGTCGTCCGAATCTTCGACTGAGCCGTCGACCTCGGCGACCGATCTACAGAGCTCGCGCACCACTCGCCGCGACTCGTCTATCTCATTCAGTCTCCGGTCCAGCCACGATAGCAGCAGTCCGCACGCGATGCCCCGGCGGTCTGCATCGTTCGCCACCGCCGCAGACAAACCCGAGCACTGTCATTTCTGTCGGAAGAAGTTTGGCATCTTCCGCCGGCGACGCGTGTGCGACGTCTGTCAGGAGGTGGCGCTGTGTCGGAAGTGCGGCTTCCACGCGCCGGTCGACTGCAGTCTCGAGGAGCTCCGCGAGTCGCTCGCCAGTCGCGAGTCACTGAGCGCCCGCGCGTCCACGGTCTCACTTCGCGCGAGCAAGTACTCGCCAAGCGACATGTCGAGACGCGTCAAGACGATCTGTAGAGACTGCTGCGGCGACGTGCAGCGCTTCACGATCGCGCCGAGCGCGCGCCCATCGATCTATGAACCGCTTCGATAGTAGAAGTGAGCGTTGTTTCCTCGAGTTTGTTCCGAGCGCACGGAGCAACGTGTGTGTGCGTGAGTCCGCTAGAAATGCCCAATACAGTTTTGAGTTCTGCGATATGCTTGAAAAAGTGTTGGGAACAAGAACTAAACGTACAGGATGCCATCATGTCATCGGTGATAGTCGTCAATATTTCTTGCTGCATGGTGGTTCTCGTTCCCACCTACCACAGAATGTGTGACAGCCGACGTGAATAGGATCGAGCAAATCAAACGTGATGGTTGCTCTGCATCATCCGAGGAGGAAATTTTTCCGTCCCCACATCGTCCTCATGGATGCACGAGTTCGAGGGAAGTACGAAAACACGGTTGTTTGCGATTTGCTGACGAATCGAGAACACCAGCCCACTGACGGGTTTCGTCACTTGTCCCACTGAACCCACCTGGTTTAGACGCCCACTGCCCACGATCCAAGCGCAAGATGTTGTTTTTTGTGTTTCGTTCTCTGCTCTCTGCTCTTCTGTCTCCAGTTCCTCTGTCACTTCACAACTACACTTCACTTGCGACGATCGACCACCAAGCACACGACGATCATGAGCGACAGCCCGCTTCAAGGCCGCATCTTCGACCGCGCCCGCCGTCTCGAGCAGCTCTCCCCCGAGTTCCGCGAGCAGGTTGCGGCGCTCCGCCTGCACTTGCTGCTCCCAGAGACGCAGGCGCATGTGCTCGAGCCCAAGAAGGACAAGGACGGCCTCCAGGTGGAGGGCACCAAGCTGCTCGCCGCAGTGACCAAGTTCCTCACGGATTCGAACGCTGCCGACACGTCGGTGGAGGCCGTCAAGCGCGTCGCTGATAGTCTCGTGCTCTCGAACTTCGTGTCCCCACGAAAGGAGACGTTTGCGCTGCAGGGATTTGACTTTGACGGCGAGGTCTTCACGCTTGTCGACTCCAACTTCACGTCCGTCGACTCGGACTCAGTGTGGGCGTTCAAGGAAGGCGCCATTCAGGCGGGAGAACTCAAGCGCAAGAAGACGGGAATGATGGCGAAGCTCACTGGCGGCACCTCCACCGTGTACGTCGTGGCGAACGACAAGTCCAAGCGCGTCGCGGTCTTTGATTCGGACGTGGCGCGCCACCCGATTCTGACGCTCGACGTCTCATCGGGATCTGTGGAGTTTGACGCTTCCATTCCGCATGGCATCCGCCTCACGGGCGCGAAGGGCTCCGAGGTCTTCGGTGCGTCGTCGAAGGAAAAGCAGGACGAGTGGCTCAACTCCTTCATCAACGCTGGCGCGACGTACCGCGAGGCATTCAACCTCGCCGCTCAGGATGTCAAGTCGTTCTACGAGCTGAAGGACTTCGACATGCAGGGCAACGAAGTCAGCATGGACAAGTACAAGGGCAAGGTCGTTCTCGTGGTGAACGTCTCGAGCAAGTGTGGTCTCACGCCGACCAACTACCCGGAGCTCGCTGCGCTCGACGAGAAGTACCGTGATCAGGGTCTTGCCGTCCTGGCGTTCCCGTGCAACCAGTTTGCCAGTCAGGAGCCTGGTACGCATGAGGAGATCATGGAGTTTGTGAAGCAGTACAACTGCCAGTTCCCGTTCTTTGAGAAGCACGACGTCAACGGTGCGAACGCGCGCCCGGTGTTCACGTATCTCAAGGCCAAGCTCCCGGGAGCATTCGGCAACTTTGTCAAGTGGAACTTCACCAAGTTCCTCGTGGACCGCAACGGTCAGCCGTACAAGCGATACGCACCCAAGGACCTGCCGTTCTCGTTTGAGGAGGACATCAAGACGCTGCTCGCGCAGTCAGCCACGGAAGCCACATCGTAAAGCACTGTAGCAAGCGAGAGTATATGTATTCACTCGAATTGTTTTCGTACATTACGCCATCAATCACGATTTACTTGCGCAGTCTGGGTCGAAAAGACGGAATTTACCACTCGTGCATGACGTTCTGATGTGATGCCAGTCCACAAGCGCTTTAATGCAGGAGTTCGCTTGAGCATCTCAATCCCATGAAGCACGTCTTGATGGAAAGCAATCGATTCGTGCTCATTTTATTTATCATTCATACGGCAGACACTAGCGATGGATAATTGATCCATGCGTCACACACACACGCACGTGCACACACCTCGTGAGGCGAGAGCTGTTTACAATCAGAACGCGCCCTCAAAGATAGCGGGATCGCACGGCACTTCTTCGATGGATCCATCGAGACACTGCGCTGTGTAGAGGTTGCAGTAGCCAAAGTACACGTTGCCGTCGCTCGCGCAGAGGAACTTGCCGATCTCCTTGCACGAGATCTGCTTCTTGCACTTGTTGGGGCAGTTGTAGCCCTTCCAGTCAGCGACCGCCTGCAGCGACGCATCGCGACACTGCGCGTTCTTGAAGAAACAGTCGTTCAAATACACTTTGCCGTCGGTGCCGCAGACCTCCGCGCCGCCAGCCTTGCACGCCTTGATCTCACACGTCGCCTCGGACTTGGTCTCGACTGTCGTGGCCTTGGGGGAGCTCTCGCCCACGGAGCGGAACGCAAACACAGCGACGACTGCTCCGCACACTGCGAAGAGAAGCAGCACTGCAGCTGCGGCCGCTCGGCGGCGCCTGGGGCCGCTCGCATCTCGCTCTTGGGTCTTGGGCGACGACGCCATGGTTGTCATTTGTTCTCTCGCCCAAGTCAGGCAGTCAGCGAGCGAGCGTAAACTACATTCCACCGAGGATGAACGTAACTTACGCGTAACTTTCACGATGGCAGATCCGTGTAAAATCAGTAGACAGGTTGAACCTATAGATCGTGGTCTACCAGGTCCAGTTGTAGGTTAGACCTGGTGGCTACACACTCTGTTCCCTCTGCCACCGTCTGGCAGCGGTCAAATCTGCGACCATCGCCACCACATCCTTCCTGTCGACGACGATATAATAGTTTGTCCTGCGATTTGTTCTCGCCGCAAAGAACATCTTCGTGTCTGTCCTCCGCCCACGAGAGAACGTTCTCCGACATCATGGCCCCACCGGAGCCCACCGAGTCGGCTCCGCTATTAATGGCGAGTCCCAGCCAGTCGTCGTACTGCTGGGATGCGACGGACCGCGACCTCGAACTGCCGCCGCTCTCGCTGTCGTCGCTCGTCGGGTCCATGGCGCCGACGCGCGTCTCGGCGCTGGGGCAGCTCCCGCCGCCGCGCAAGAATCCGTTCCACTACAACTCGCGCATCGATACGTATGAGAAGATCAAGATGACGGTCGCCTGCCTTCTCGGTCTGCCGTTTCTGCGCCTCGCGCTGCTGCTCGTGGTCGCGTCCGTGCTTGGACTGCTCAGCTTCCTCGCGACGATCGGCTATGACGCTGTGGATCCCGTCACCAAGGCGCGGAACCCGCTGCCTCGCTGGCGCCAGTGGATCGCAGTGCCGAGGTCCTGGGCCGTTCGCACCGTGCTCTTCCTCTTCGGGTACCACTGGATCTCTGTCAAGCTCCCCGAGGGCGGGCTCCGCCGCGACAAGCTCCCGCGTATCATCGTGTCCAACCACATCAGCTTCATTGACGGCCCGTTCTTCCTTTATTACCTGAACACGAGCATCGCCATGAAGGCCGAGCTGCAGCACGTCCCAATTCTCGGCCACGTCATCCGGACCATTGAGCCGATCCTGATCGACCGCAAGACCTCGGAGGGCCGTCGACGGGCGTTGCGCGATATCAACGAGCACCTCGCGGACCCGACGTATCCGCCGCTGCTCATCTTTCCCGAGGGAACGACGTCGAACCAGGACTACCTGACCAAGTTTAAGGTCGGCAGCTTCGCCAGTGCGCTGCCCTGTCAGCCCGTGGTCGTCCGCTACCCGTTCCAACACTTTGACATCAGCTGGACGCCCGATGTCTCGGCGCTGTATCTCTTTGTGCGCATGTTGTGCCAGTTCCACAACCGCATGGAAGTCGAGTTCCTGCCGCCTTACTATCCGACGGAGGCGGAGCGCGCCGACCCCGAGCTCTACGCAGAGAATGTCCGACAGCGCATGGCGCAGAAGCTCAATGTCGAGTGCACGAATCACGCGTTCGAGGACGTGGCACTTCTCATGCAGATCGGACAGTACGCCGACCAGCACGTC
Source organism: Pythium insidiosum (assembly GCA_022836835.1). Taxonomy (NCBI): domain Eukaryota; phylum Oomycota; class Peronosporomycetes; order Pythiales; family Pythiaceae; genus Pythium; species Pythium insidiosum. Next base: position 10,997 of record JAKVDI010000082.1, read on the forward strand.
GTGCCAATCACAGACCTCAGCGAGGTCTCGACCTGGACGGCCATGCGTGGTGACGACGTGCAGAAGCTCGTGCAGTACTTCATGAAGCGCGACCGCAACCAAGACGGATTGATCTCATTCGAGGATCTCTGTCAGGCGTTCCCGGCCGACGACCCCGAGATCCTCCAGCGCTTGGTTGAGCTGCTGGACCAGGATGGCAACGGCCAGATCGACTTCCGTGAGCTCTGCATGGGGCTCACGGCGTTGAATCCGTCGCGCAGCTCGGAGGAGCTCATCTCGTTTGCGTTCGGTCTGTATGACACAGACCACAACGGCCGCATCGACAAACCCGAGCTGGACCGCATGCTGCGATTCGTGCGCTCCTACTACGGCCCGCCATCGTCTGCGGGGCCGCAGTCCATCTTCGCGTCAGGCTCGATCGAGCTCGAGCTGGCGCTGCAGCAGCAGGGTTACGTGGACTTTGAGACGTTCCGGACGTTCGTGTCGGCGCACCCAGGGCTCTTGTGCCACGCACGCGCAAAGCTGGAGGGCTTGCGAGGCTCTTTCCGTATTGACCCAACGCGTTCGTAGCACCGGAGCACGAGCAATGTAGATGAACAGGATGTTGTAATGAAAAGAGACTATGCATTGTAGCGTTGCAAACCCATAATGAGATAAAGGAGACGGGGAGGATGCATCTTCATATCGATCCATCGAGAATAGCGCTCGACCAGCACAGTAGCAGAGGCGTCGAGCGAGGACAACCGGCACAGAGACATACATCGACATGGGTGCGTCGCGCTGGATCGCGCGTAGCTTCGTCGGCAAACAGGTTTCTTCTACCCGAGGACCTCGCTCGGGCCATCATGCACCGGCTGGATACAACTTTAATTTACGTGCGGATCTTGGCGCCAAGGTACGGCAGGTGGCTGACGACGTACACAGTGCCAGCGCGAACCGTGCCGTAAGCCGACGACGAGACGTTCACGACCTGCGACGTCGTGTAGTCCTTGGCGCTGACCACCGTCTCGTACGCAGAGTGCGAGACCGTCTTGATCTGCGACGTCGTGTAGTCCTTGGCCTTGCTGACGGTGGACACCGTGGAGCCGACGACGCTCGAGATCTGCTCCGTCGACTTCTTGGCGACGACGGCGGCCGTGCCCACGACCTGGTTCTTCTTCTCCAGCACGTAGTTCTGGCCCTCCACGAGCTTGACCAGCACGGTCGTGATCGTCTCATCGACCTTGTTGTCGAGCGTGTTGAGCGTCGGCGCGAGCAGCTGCTGGTCCACGTCCGCGAGCTTCTTGCCCGTGACCTTCTCAAGCACGTAGTTGGCGCTGTTCTCACCAAAGCGAGCAAGACCAGAGATCACGCGGAAGCTCGTCGTGTAGTTGTACACGTTCTTGGTCGTGTCGTAGTAGTACGACACGCGCATGAACCACGGGCGGTGGGTCTCATGCAGCGCGAGCGCGCGCTGGGGGTTCACCGTGACGACAGCAGCGGCCGTCTCGACGGTGTTGGCGGCGCCCTCGCCGGCCACCTTCTGCGTGGTCGTCTTGGTCGTCCACTTGCCCTCGAGGAAGACCTTGGTGCCGTTGTGGAAGGTCATGATCTTGTGCGTCGTCTCCGAGCCCTGCACGAGGTCGGCGAGCGGCATGGTGCCCGAGGTCACAATGTGGTGCTTCTTGCCGTAGAGGACATCGAGGTGGATCTTGTCCTCGGCGTTGAGCTCCTTGATATCACTGCAACGAGGTCAAGTCAGGCCCGTTAGTCAGTTGGACATGGCTACACTTGGAGAGGTCTAAGCTTACAAGTTGAGCGTGTGGTCGAACTCGGGCTGCAGCGACTTCTGCAGCTTGGTCTTGCGCTCTTCACCGGCGAGCTTGATGCCGATGGCGTACTGGCTGTTGTTGTCGTGCTCGGCGTGCACGATCTCCGCGCGAACAACTGCAGGCGACGCAACCACGGTTAGTCCATCGGCGACGACCGTCGAGTAGCTGATCCTGCGGCATCCAACATACCGTGGATCGAGAGAGTTCCGGACATGGTGTGTGTCTAAACGGTTGGTGGGGTCTGTCTGTCTTTGACGATAGGCAAGCGTGTGAGGCTGGCACAAATTCGAAGAATGACGCAGAGCTGCGCGACCCATGCGCGACTGAGGCTTTGCTCTCTGCTGTGTGCATGCTGTGCGCAGGCAATGCAGCCGTTGAGGTTTTTAGCCGACGTTCGCTTCAACAAGAAAAGCTTTGGCGTCTAACGGGCAAGTCAAACAGCCATCATACCCAGCGACAGGGAGCCGATCGTTCACAAACGAATCGGAAATATCCAGAATCAAGCAAAAAACCTCGCCTGTTTACTCAGCAAACGTGACAAATTGGATCCAGAGAGCGATGGGGATTGACTCGAGTCAGTGACGACGTGAGTGTCACAACTGTCACTTGTGTCCACAGTCTAAAGCACCAGCACAGTGCTGCACACAGTCAGTTCGATCTTTCGCGATTCCGAAAGGTGGGATCGGCCTTGTCACCCCGCCACACCAGATGCACGCGGCGCTTGGATGAAGGATGGAGGTGACTGGGCGCGTGTCGGCGGCGGGGATCAGTCAGTCTGCCTGTCACGCGTCGACAGATCACATCGACTGACCGACGCGAAGAGCCACGTCAACGCTGTCACGCGAATTAGACTGTCAAGATCGCGATAGACGCTGTTGATTCGACGTGAGATTTAGGCTACATCTATCCGATTAGACCGCCGACGACGATGTGCGTGTACACGACCATCACGTCGCCTCCACCTCGTCACAGAAACGAACGGACGTGCAGTCGGTCTTCAGTCATGACTCATGGCTGCTTCGGTTCCTGGTTCCACGTCGAGCTGATCACGACGGCAGCACCGCCATCAAGCTCGACCTTGGCGCCTTTGCGGCCGTCGATGAGATCTCCTAGCAGTCCGATGACGCCGCGACTGAAAACCTGGTTCTGATCGCCAAGAATCTCTGCGATGACGCTCTCCCGTCCGTCTGCACCCTCGACGAGACTGTGACCAGGAGTACAAACCGTGAGAGACGCGCCATCGATCAGCTGACACGGTCGCACCACGGACAAGGTGATGTCCTGCTCGACATGGGACTCCTGCCCTTTGTCGTGGGTTCTGGTCTGCTGTGCCTGCTCACCCACTTGAATTCACACGACGTAGTACGTTCCTGGGTCCGTCACGGTCGAATACGAGCACCTTCGCCAAAGTCATGGGAGGAAAGGATTGCTGTACGTTACCGGCGATGTGCTGTTTCTCACCAGCTTCGATCTGCGGCACCCCATCGACCCAATGGACTGGAAAAGGCGTGCAATCATTTAGAATGTCAGTGTAGCTAGAGTAGGCAGTCGCTGGTAAGGCAGGTGAAGACAGTCTCACTTCTCAATGCTAGTGTCCCGTTCATCATGACGGAGAGGACAGCGAGCAATGACGCTTTGCGAGAAGAAACGCGACTGCCCCGCTGAACCGCAGCAAAGCGTGGCGGATGAATCACGCCTCAAGTGCAAGTGCCAGTTGAGAGTTCCTGTCCCACAATCAATTCAGCACAATTCATCTTCGACTGTTCGTCTACAATGCCACCCAAAGTGGCTGCCTTGATACAGTGTACATACAGTCTGTACTGTGCCTTTGTGCAGCTACATACATGTGAACATGCCTCCAGATTTCGCGCCAGCGATGCGGACATTACGTTTTTGTCGCACACCAGAGCATGGCGCGACACGCTAGATGACCCTTGGAATGCATGGCTCGTTTGCGGGATTACGGGATGACGGATGGCGAGGTCGTACAGTACATTCTTGAATTGTTGCTCGACTGCGTTCATGCACGGCATCAAGCAGACAGCTCTGCGCATAGATCATATTGTCGATGACTCTGACTGCGATCTTGGATGGTCTCTCATGTGACTCCCATGGTGTGAGAATGTTGGACGGTCTATGTGCACCGAAATGGCTACACCTTCGAGTTTCAGATTCAGACTCAACCAGTGATCCTTTTAGACCAAGCATCAAAACCAACGAAGAGCAAAGAGCAACAAGCGAAAGAGCAAAGATCAAAGTACAAAGTACAACATGCGAAAGTGTTTTTTTTTCCATTCACATCAAACCCAGTTCCAACTCACGGACAACATCAACACCAAATAGTAACAAACTTGTCGTTCACTCCGCCAGAACCGAGAACATGAGTGAGGCGACGGCGCCAAAAGGTCCCATCCACTGCGTCAGGAGGTCATTCGCGGCGCCAGCGAGCGACTCGTACGTCAGCAGCAGCGCAGGACACGCGCAAAGCAGCACAAAACTTCCCGCGAACGCGACGCGGTGCAGCTGCCGCGTCGGCGGTTTGGCCAGCGCGGCCTGTGGGCTGTCTCCGCGCTCCATGAGCAGACTCGTGTAGAGCTGACTGGACCGACGGCCCGAGACCGATGCCGGCGCCGCTGGCAGCGAGAGGCTGCGGCGTCTCGTGGTCGCTCGGGACGCCTTCATCGCCATCAGGCGCGCGGGCGACACCATGCGCACGTAGTGGTCCTGCGGTGCTTCCATCGGCACAGGCACAGACCACTCGGTCTCGACGACGACGATCGGCTTGGTCTTGACCAGCGACGGCGACGCAGCGTCCGCTACGCACGCGTCGATGGCGTCGATCGACGGCCTCCAGACTTGGGCGTTCGCCATCGCGTCCGTGAGCAGCTCGAACGCCTGCTCCGTGTTGGTGCCGTCGCGGGTGTTGCACTCGACGTATTTGGCGCCGAGCGCGCGCGCGAGTCGCAAGGCGTGCGACGCCGAGACCACGCGCGCATACGACGACACCTCGCACCGGTTGGCGACCAGCACGACGCTGAATTCACCACCGTCATGAAACGACTGCAATTGCTTCGCCCAGCGAGCGACGTTGACGAAGCTGCCGCGATCGGTGACGTCGAAGACCAGGAACGCGGCGCGCGCGTGGCGGAAGTAGGCCGCTGGTAGCGCCGATGCGCCGTACTTCTCTTGGTCCGCAGTGTCCCAAAGCTGGATCTTGACCAGCGCATCACCGACCTCGGCAAGGCGCACGCGAAAGTCGAGACCCGTCGCGTTGCTGTGGTTGTTGCTGTTGGACGCGGTGAGCTCCCGGAGCAGACTCGTTTTGCCGACGTGGGCGTCGCCGAGCGCGATCACTGCAAGCAGCGCAGAGCCAGCATTTCGTTCGTTAGTTCGCTGGTCCATCGCCCTCTTGCGCCGAGAACAGCAAAAGTATTCGGACGCACCTTTGAGTTCGTGGCACATCTTCTTCTTCCGATTGACGGGCATGATGGAGAAATGGAGAGCCGGCTGGTGCGCTGGGGTCTCCACGCGTGTCGCAACCATCTCGATCACGAAGGAAGGATGGAAGAAATGATCGGAAGGCGGAAGATTGGGGAATGAGGTCGCGGAGAGCGGGTCAAAACACACACGGACGAGAGGAGCCCTTGGAAGCAGTCTGTCCGCCCTCGCGTCCGGGGCTGGTCGTTCGTGTGGCCATCAGACCGGCGGCACTAGATTCTCAGCGCCGCGAAACGCTCTGCTGACTGCCTGTTTTGGCCATCGCCACGTCGTGGTCCGACGCGCTGCGCTGCACAGCCTTCAACGTGTTGCTGCTCTCCACATCAGGCGATCAAGCCAGCCGACCGTTTCGACGCGATCTTTCCGTTGCTTGACATGGCTGCACTTTGGATGAGGTCCGTCCTTTACGCAAGATGGTCAGACACGCGAAACGCCGTGGAAGCTGCGCGACTGTTCTTGCGTTCAGCGCGCGTTGTTCCCCCCGCTTGGTCACTTGGTCACGTCGCAGGCGCCCGCTGAAACGCGAGGAACGCGGATGTCCAGTCGGTGTTTTCGTCAGCATTCTGCCTCCAGCACGAGGGAGCAAAACGATCCAGGGTCAGATCAAGTCGGAGGCTTTGAGCGCAAGCTGCGAACGACGTCCCGAGTGTCCAAGTGTCCAAGTCGCAGGCCACAACCCAACGGCAGGAGAAGAGCAAGAAGAAGAAGAAGGAGATGGAGATGGATTGGAAGACGCATGCGATGAAGTGGATGAACGGGAAAGAACGAAACGCAACGGCAGCCACGCCCACTTACCTCCCAGCCAACGGAAGTGCTGGGTACCTGACGGCCGCCCATGCTTAGTAGCGGCGGCTGAGTGCTCGCACTCGATCTTCGGCGCTCAGCGCACTGTAGTGCTCGAGCTCGGTGCTCCGAAGCTTGACCAGCAGCTCGCAGTACGACGGCGAGAGCACGTTGGCCCAGACGTCTTGCTGGGCGTCCTGGAAGCGCTTGATCGCGTCGCCAAGAGAGGACGGCAACCGCGCGTGCGCGTCCGGAGTCGTCGCTGGGTCCACCGTGCACGCCTCCGGTAGCTTGAGCTTGGCCTTGGCGCCCTCCATCGCGGCCGCGAGGATCACGCCGAGCGCCAGGTACGGGTTCGCTGTCCCATCGATCGTCTTGATCTCAAAGTGATCGACTGCGCTCATGTCGTCCCGCGCTGCAGGTGGTCCCAGCAGACGCACGGGAGCCTCGCGGTTCTCGTAGCCGTAGCACTGGAAAGCACCGGCCCAGCAGCTCGGCTGCAAGCGGTCGTAGGAGCTCGTCGTCGGTGCGAGGAGCATGCACATGGACGGCAGGTGATGCAGGATGCCGGCGACAAAGCTGGACGCGCGCTCGACGTCCGACTCGAACAGGTTGCGCGCGCCGCGCGGATGCTTGACGTCGATGAAGCCGAGGTGCATGTGCGCGGCGTTGGCGGCCTGATCGGTGCGGAGCTTGGGCACAAAGGTCGCGCGCAGCCCGTTCTTGGCGGCGATACCGTACACCGTCTGCCGCGCGAGCACTAGCTTGTCGACGGCTGCGATGGCGTTGGCAACCCACTGCTCTTTCTGCTCCTTCGGGATCGCCTGCGTCTCGGCCAGGCTTTCCTTGCGTTGCAGCGAGCCGCCACCAAAGACTGACGACCACTTGGAGGCGACCTTGCTGTCGCCACCGCTACCTCCACCAGCGCTCGCAGACACCGCGGCGTCAGCGTCGCTGCGGTCGGCGTCGTCGACGCCGAATGTTCCGATGCTGATCTCGAACTGACCGCTCGCAGACTCGGGATGGTACTGCTTCACAGGGATCTTGAAGTGGTCCTCGAGGCAGCGCACGATCTGGCGCATCACTTCCCACGATTTGCCATTGTGAATCGCCGCAAGCGAGCAGTACAGCGAGTCGTCCACGGGCGCGTCGTCCTTCGCGGGGTCCAGCAGCTGGAACTCGAGCTCGAAGCCGAGCGTCGGCACGACGCGGTGGTCCTCGAGCAGGCGGTGGAGCTGGCGCCGCAGGAACGTCCGCGGGCAGTGCGCCCACTCGGCGGCGCCGTCGTCCAGGCGCATGTCGCCGAAGAACGCGAGCGTCTCCGACATCCACGGGTTCACGCGGTAGAGCGTCGGGTCGTCGGCGTCGTCGGGGCGCAGGGCGACGGCGCCCACGGGCGACTCGAGCGCGACGTCGTACATGCTCGGCATGCTCTGGATCGCGTGCGTGAGCTGCACGCGGAAGCCAGGCTCGCGCAGCCGCGTCAGCGGCACGACGCGGCAGCGCGCGATGTTGCTGTTGTCGACCCACAACGCGGCGGCGTGGCGCGCGTCCGAGTAGTACGAGAGCTTGCTGAAGATGCCCATGCGGTCGACGAGGGAACGAGGAGGTCAATGGCGGAATGGCGTCTCTCCGATGGGACGCGAACTTGGCAGCGGCCAGGGGCGAAAAACTGTTATCACAGTAGACTGAACGTTGATGAGTCCCTGATATACTAAGATAGCGAGATCTGATAGAAGAGACCACAGCAGATGCTGTTCTGTCGGTGCGTTGATGACGGTTGCAGCTTTATCTACTCGAATAACAATGATAGGATAAAAGGTGCGACTTCAAGTTGGATGATGATCCGTCTCACCTCCATCACCGACTCTCGTGAGCAGGCGCTCGTCGTGCGCCATTCAAATGCGCGAGACGACGGTTCACTCGCAACGGACGCATGCTGCTCTCTGACCACTGCGGCACCTTCTTCTCTGGCGGCGGAGGAAGCCGCGAGAGCATACTGGGAAACCCCATCTTCTTCACCGGTGGTGGAGCAGCGCTCTCCTGCGTCTGGGTCTGGGTCTCCTGGTGCTGCTCGGCTCCCAGCGCCCACAGCTCTGGTTCTTTTCCGACCAGATAGTGCTGCTGTGGGCCGACAATGCTGCCTGGACGACAGATACGGCACCACGCGATGGCCTCGAGCGCCGAGAACCGGTAGCGCTTCATCAGGTACGCTGCGATGTTGGTGCCTGTGCGTCCCAGTCCTGCCTTGCAGTGCACTGCGACAGCACCTGGCTCGCGATCGCACAGCTAGACCCGCGACATCACTCCCAATCAGTTTCATAGATCTCCCAGGAGCTTTCTCGAAAAGACACTTCGTACCCGCAGAAACTTGTGCAGGATCTCGTCCGTCGGGTTGCCGCCGTCGGGGTAATGCAGGTCGACGTGGCGGATGTTGGCTTGTAGGAACGCGCGGCGGTCGTACGTCGACGGCTCGTTAAAGCGGACGACACAAGTGACGCCAAGCTCCCGAAACACGCGCGCGTATTCGTGCGCCAGCAGTGTTGTGTGGCCCGCGCTGTCGATGGTCACGCGCTCGCGCTGTGGACCGCTGAATGCGAGCAGTTTGCCTGGCAGGATCCAATTGATGTCGCCGTTGTGCAGCAGATCCAGGCGCTCGTAGTCGGCGAGCGAGAACGTCTCGACGGACCAGATCCCACTGGTGATGGCCTGTGCTAGAGACAGCAAGATGCAGCAGCATCGTTAAACGAGAAGGGAGCAAAGAGCAAAGAACAAAGAACAAAGAGCAGTCTTCACCTTGTGGACGGCACGCGTACAGTCGAGAATCGAGAGCAAAAACGAACAGGGGCCGCACGCGGCGTCACGAAACCCGAACGGTGGCGTGAGCGACCGGAACGGCCGCAGCGCTTGTGCCGGGCTCTTGCCGTGGTGCATGACGAGGTACAGCGCCAGCAGCGTCATGGCGTTGGCGCGTTTGTGCGGGTGGTCGCTGCTGAGCAGCAGTAGCCGCGTCGCCGGAAGCGCCGACGCCAGTCGCGCGTTCGTGTCGGTCCCGAAACGAACGGTCTGCGCGAGATCCAGTGGCCCAAAGTCGGCGAAGAAGCGCGCGTACACGAGGTGCTCGTCGACCGTGAAGAACGTCGTGTTCTCGTGCTCGCTCTGAGACTCGACCGAGCGCGAGAGCGTCGAGAACGTCTCTGGTGGCGCGTCCTTGAGCTCGATCACCTGTGCGTAGATGGCAGCGGGGAGCACAGCAAAGTCCAGACGTCCAGGCAGCACTTCGACGCGCTCCTGCAGGTGCTGCGCCACGAGGCGGCGTTGCGCTGGCAGTGAGAGCGTCGTGCTGCTCGCATTCGTGTCGACGGCGTCCACAGCCTCGTGCATGTCGCTGCAGAGGGAAAAGTTGAGATAAAGAGAGAGAGAGAGAGCTAAATTCAATCTCTCTCTCGCTTCTCCTCTCAATTCGATGGTGTCGATTTTTAGTCGTGGAGTCGAACATTCGCATCATGTCTGTCGTCGAGACAGCAGCGAGATCCAAGCTTCAGAGCGCGCTGTCGTCTCTTCGAGCAGCAGCGTCGGCACCGCAGCCAGTCCTTTCGAGCGTCACCGACATCGAAGGCGTATTGGTCGCCTCCGAGCCGCGACCCGACGTGCTGCAGCGCCTGGTGACGACGTGTCTCGCGCCGTCGCCGGTCGTTCACGAGCTCCTCGAGATTATCACGAGCCACGAGCGCCATGAGCAGATCGTGTATTGCGTGTGTCACATCGTCGAGATCTCGTGCCGCGTCTCGAGACGTTTCCAAGGCGAGCTCGGTCTCGTTCGCTGGTGTCGCGTGCTGCACAGCGTCCGCTCGTGTCACAGCGAGTCGCCTCGCGTGCTGCTGGCGTCGCTGCGTTGCCAAGTCGCGCTGCTCTCCAACTGCGAGCTGCTGCAGCTGCAGACGACGCAATCGTTTCCTGTGCTCGTGGACGAGATGCTCGAGCTCGTGGACCGCTTCTCTTTGTCTGCTGGAGGCACGCGCGAGCGCGAGATCGCGCCGCATTTCGATCGCTCCTGCGTCGTCGTCGAGAGTCTTCGCGTGCTCAATGCCTTGTTCTCGTCCGTCCGTGTCGCTGCCAGTTGTCTGGCCATCGCATCTCGAGCCAGCGACGGAATTCTCGAGCGCTTGCAACGCTGTCAGAAGATCTGTGTCGCAGCGGGGCGCGATGCCGTTCGGGTTTGGCTGCAAACCGTGCGCTCGCAGCTTCAGACGCACCCGCGCGCCAGTTTCCAGGCGCTCACGGCGTCTTCTTCTGGTCTGGCAGCGCTGCTGCAGCGCTACAAGGACGACGTGGACGTCGTCAGCGACATCTGTGCGCTGCTGTCAGCCATCTTTCCGGTGCCCAGTGGTCCAGCGTCACGCGTCTGTCGCGATCCCATGCCGAGGCCCCAAGTGGACGCCATCACGCCCGCGTTCGCCATCGAGTCCGCACTGACGGAGGTGCTGTGCGAGTGCTTCGCAGCGCTTGGAGCGACGCCAACGACGCCACGTCACGTGGTCGCGCGGCTCGACGTCGCGCGAGTGCTGCGTCAGTTCTGCGCTGTGCCTTCGATCACGCCGCTCTTGCCGTCTGTGCGGACGCTCAGGACAGCGCTCGTGCCGTCGCTCGTGCTGGAGATTCGTCAGTCTGCAGACGCTGTGGTTTTGAGCCACGAGGCTCCTTGCGACGCGGCTGACCAGGAGCTACGGCGTCTGCTCGAGCTGCTGCTGCTGCTGAAGCAGCTTCTGCCACTGACTGCACTGGCGAAGGAATGGGGCCGCAGCGGTGTCTCGGATCTGGAGCAGGTGCTGGACAAACTGCGCAAGCGGATCACTGCGTTCACTATCAGGACCAATGCGAAGGACAGTAGCGCGCTGTCGCTTGTGAGCAACGAGCTCAAGGACGTCCTCGCACTCTGTCGCGCTGTGGAGGTATCGTCTTCTTCCTCCTCCTCCTCCTCTGCTGCTGTGACGAGAAAACTGCAGAACTCGGCGAATGCGACCAAGCGACTCGCTCGTGTGGCGTCGTCCAAGACTGCGCTGACGATGGCGCGTCGCTCGTCGTCCCGCAAGGCGTTGAACACGACAGAAGCTCTGTAGCTAATGGGATTCGTCCATACCAAAAAGAAATAAAGACTAGCTGTGCAGCATCATCATCATCATCATCGTCTCGGGACGGCTCGAATGCGGAGATCCGTGTGGAACTGGTCGTGATACTGACGCGTGTGCACGTGGATCTCGCGATGGATCTGCTGCCGCAACAGCGGCACGACCAGCGTGAGAAAGCCGTCGCGGATCTCCGGCGGCAGTCGCGGCAGCTCGATGCCCATCGGGAACTCGGCCGGCAGCGACGGGTTCGAGCTCACGGCGACCTGCGTGAGCCACGAGCGCAGGTACTGCACCTTGCGGAGGTTCGGCGTCCACGAGAACAGCACGTACTGCACCTCTGGCGAGTCGAGGTCGAACGGCGGCGTCGGGTGGCGCACGAGCTCTTCGCGCCACTCAAAGTCGGCGGACGACAGCGTCGTCGACGTCGACGACGACGCCGGTGCTTCCTCGAGCACCGCGATGCTTTCCTCCGTTCGGCTCGTGGCGGTCGTCGCGAGCGCGAGGCGGCGCTGGAGCTCCTCGTTGCGCGCCTCGAGGTCCGCGATCTGGTCGTGCGCTTCCTCGAGCTGACGCTTCCAGTCGAGCACCTCGCGCTCCTGCTCTCGAATGACGGCCATGCGCTCCTCCAGCTCGACCGCGTGCTGCGTCGTGAGCTCGGCCAGTTGCTCCTGCAGCTCGTGCACGCGGTTCTGCACCTTGATCGCGCTGAGATCGCTCGAGATCTCCTCGACACGAGCGTCCTCCATGGAACTGGCGCGCTGCGATTGCCGCGAGAGCCGCTCAATCTGCCGCCACGCGTCCAGTTTCTCTGCCTTCAGGTGGCAGATCGTCTCTTCGGCGTCCAGCAGCCGCGTCTCAAGCTGCCGCACGCGGTCTTCCGCCAGTCGAAGCTCCATCTGCGCCGTCGCATCGGTTGACGACGCGCTCTCGACGGTCGAGCGGCGCTGGCGCCGTGGGCTTCTGCCCGCATCAGCGTCCTCGCCAGCGCCGTCCATGGCTCTCAGCAAGACTTGCAGCGCCGACGGCTGCGGGCGCTCGCGCTCGTCCTCGCCCCAACGCCGGAGCTCTTCATCCGAGTCGTCTTCCTCGTCATCTTCGTCGTCCTCCTGCTCGTCCTCCTGCGGCTCTTCCTCCGCTTTCTTCGCGACGCCGCGTGCTAGCGACTCGCTCGCGCCATGACGACGCGCGCTCGTATGAGCTGACGCTGCTGTCGCTGTCGCTGCGGCGCTTGCAGGCGAGCGAGACGCCGCCAGCGGAGTCGCCACCATACAGCCTCTGAATGGGTCGCTTCGTTCGTGGGAATGAGGAGTGCATGTGGGCGTCGCCTCTCCCGCAAGGCGCTGCAATGTCACTAACGGGAGCTTCGACTTTCAGAAGAGTGACGTGCGCATGTCACTCCAACAAGGGATTGCACGTTTACTACGTCACTAGACAGTAACTATCTGCATAATTACGAGATGCTGCAGCTGACCAGCATGGCCGACGCCGAGTCCTTGACGCCCGACCACTTGATGGCGCAGTGCACGGTGACGCCCCCTGGCAACTGGATCGCGAGCATCGGGTCCTTGCGCTTGTCCTTGAGGCTCTCGAGCGGCAACGTCGTGGACGCGACCGCGATCTCGGCGTCGTCGGCGCCGCGGCGAAAGACCTCGACGCCCACGTCCTGATTGTTGGCCTCTCGGATGACGGCGCCGATGCTGCAGCAGCGAGCGCTCAATCCAGAATACATGCGATGGGGTGTGAACAAAGCCACTTACTAGCAAAACGACTCGTTGAACTCGTGGGCCGAAGTGCCTCGAAGCACGTAGCGCGTGCGCTTGGGCAGTCCTGCGATCGTGACGCGGACCGCGTAGTACGCTGGCCGCACGACTTGGCCGTGGCTGCCTTCTGCGAGCTGAGCGGGCAGCCCCGTGACGCGGAGAACTGTGGGGATTCAAAGACAGCACGAGAATGAGGATCCGGGTTTCGTCGGTTGGGAATGTGCATTTCACAATTGGGTACCAGTGAGGTCGATATCTCCAAACGCAAAGAGCGGCATCGCGTGAAGCGGACGATGAGGATTCAGCAATGGCGATGTGGTTTTTAATCAGGGGCACCGCGTGCGCAGTTGACTCTGTACAGTTTCCACTGTCACACGGGGAGGAGAGGGGACGTGGGCACATCAGAGTCACACGCCTACAGTGGGATGCTTTGACAAGAAATGGGTTCACAATTGTGAGTTGCCTGGTGTTCTCTGATGTTCTGCACTGCGCACTTGGACGGTCCAAGTGCGCAGTGCAGAACATCAGAGCTGTCATGTGATGTGCAGGTGTACGTCCAAGTTGGACGTACACCTGCACATCACATGACAGCGCAAAGTGTGGCTCCACAACAAGCCCCCGTCGCGGCGTCCATGTCGACAGTCGACGTCGCCGGACGCCACTGCGATCTGGCCTTCAGCAGAGCGCTGCCGGGCTCCAACGGCATGGTGACGTGGTTGTACTGGGTCGTCTTGATGAACGTCGACAGCATCACCGTTGCGGACGCACGTGCCGAGACGTCAGTCTGATCTCGGGGATTGACTGAAATGACGACGGCGTCTTGCGGCAATACACACTCCAAATCTCTGAAGGGAGATATACAGCAACGTGAGCGGTGGTCAAGACTGCAGACTTGCGATGCGTTGAAAAAAAGGCGTACAAGACGATGGAAAGAAGAGAAGATTCTGGTTGACCATCAGGCGTCAGTCGAAGTGCTGACGAGACGTCACCAACGGTGACACGCAGGCAAAGCGGCGTTGCAGAGGGATCACGAAGACCTTGGAGCCGGTCGACTGCAGCGTCGCCAACACATTGGAACTTATCAACAATTTCTCGAAAGAAGCATATCTGTGCAAGTGCGCGTACCCCAGATTGTGAGCTTTCCTGATGCCATTGTGGTCGACGGATGGCAATTTGCCAAATGACGAGCGGGATGCAATTGGGATCTCGGATCATCTCAAGCTAAGAAGTGGGGGTTTCCCTCTAAAACCTGCCATAACGTATGGTGAGATTGCTATGAATTTTGATGAAGAAGCCTTACTCAGCATTCGCAGCCTGTGAAATCGGATAAATTTGATGACGGACGAAAATTTTCCTTTCTCAGACTCACAAATTTTATGGAGCTGAAATCCCACTTGCACCCTCTGCTGATGGCTACAGTGGCGATGCACCCGTCACCTCATCATCAAGCTCCATGTTCAAATCGAACAGTTCAATACGTGTCGCCCCGCAAGAACTTGTCGATCATGACCCACGAGACTGCTGGCTGGTCTTGCGGCACCATGTGCCCAGCTTCGTACAGTCGAATGAACGCCAAGTTCTCCGCCTGACGCACGATGCCGGCGTCGATTGCCTCGCTGCTGTCGTGGTCTTGCAGCGGATCACGCACCACAAACGGCCGCTCGGGCGCCGCATTGAACGCCGCTTTGCGTTGCCAATCAAGCTCGAGCGTCCACGCGCGGTTTCCGATCCAGTTGCACATGAGGTCGGCGTCGCCTGCGTAGATGAGCACGCGCAGCCCGTCGTTCAGCAGGTCGGCGACGTACGTGTGATAGGAGAACGACCAATCGCCGGACGCCACGAATGCACGGTTCACGGCCTCGTTGGACTCGATCCACGCGTGCTTCGTGCCGTTCAGGTGCCGCTGTACGGCTGGGAGCGCCATGTACTCGTCCAGGAATGAGTAGTCGAGTCCACAGTCCTCCGGTCGGTGCGGCGAGCAGTGCTTGCGGATGTCGTAGAGGTTGCGATGCGCATCCGCGAACGGTCCGATGAGCTTCTGGCCCCAGCAGCCTTGCGCGTCGACGCAGATGGAGCCATTGGTCGGTGCCGCCTGACACGCCGCCGTGAGTTCAATGCAGAGCGCGCTGTCTCGCTGCATCTGGGTGCGCTGCTCGTCCGTGAGCAGAAAGATGCCGTATTGGTTGTCCGCCATGTCCTGGTTGTACTTGTACTGCACGAGCGGGTTCGTGAGTCCGTTGCCGATCGCGATGCCCTGTAGATTAATCTTGACTGGCGCGTTGTTGTCGCCCGCGAGTTGCTTGTTCTGCTGCCAAATGTAGTGCGCCGCGCCCGGAACGTAGTGGCCGCCGTAGCTTTCGCCCGTGATGAAGAACGGACGCCCAACAAACTGCGGGTGCTTGGCGAGAAACCCGTCGAGAAACGCGTAGATGTTTTTGCCGACGTCCACCTCTGTGTGGTCCGTGTCGGCGGCGTCGTCGTACGCCGAGAACCCGACGCCCGACGGCTGATCGAGCCAGATCACGTTCGCGGCGTTCGTCCACGAGTATGGGTTCCACTTGGTCGTGACGTCGCGGCGCACGAGGCAGGGACCGTTTTCCGTGAGCATCGCCATGATGCTGGAGCCGCCGGGACCGCCCGTGAGCCAAAGGACGAGCGGGTCGCTCTCGGGGCGGCTGCGGGACTCCACGAACCAGTAGAAGTACTCGTCGTCGCCCTCCTTGTCGCCCAGTCGGATGTAGTCGGCCTCGAACTGCGTCTCGCCGCAGAACCAGTTCTCGTCCGTGATCTCGTCGTGGTGTCCGTGCAGATCGAACGCGGACGGACGCAGTCGCGGGAGATCGGAGGCGCCGTAGATCGCGAGCGAGAGCGCGACGAGCACGACGACGCCGACGCCACCACGGCGCCAGCGCTGGCGTCGCTGCTGCTGCTGCCACGTGATGTCCACGAGCGGCGTTCGCTCTCCTGCAGCACTAGACATCGCTACCTGAGGGTGTTGGTGGATCGGTGGATCTTGCTGGGGGACTTGGACGGTAGACGAATGGATGGAAGTGCGTCGACTGCTGTGGGGGAGGGACGCCGGGCGTCCTTTGGAGACAGATAGATAGAGAGGATCTCGTACCGGTGTTAAACCATTTGCTAAGTGCGACCGTCCGTCGATCAAAGGGCACGCGGTCCACAGACGGTCTCGTTGCGCGTGACTCAGCCTCATGACGTGTCCCATCGTGATCGAGGTGCTGCGCCAACGCGACGCGGAGATCAACGTCTGCCCTGCGTCTCTCTGTGGCGCTGCAGCGGTTCAATTGGCGTCGCAGAGCGACGTGCGCGTAGGCGTCTGCATTTGCTCACGAGGGGTCGCATGGTGACCAAAATGTTAATCGATTCCCGAAATTCTGCGCAAGTAAACCCATTTAAACAGATCGTAACCACCTGTGTAAAATCGTTTCCTATTTTTTCAACCATCCCCAAAAAGCGATTTTTTTCGCTCTCGCATCCTGAACCAGGATGCCCAAGGCGTCGACATCGACCAAGGCCGGCGCCGGTGCCAGTCCCGATCCCAATGCTCCTGGCGCGAGTGCCGTGGCGGAGAGTCCGCTGTGGCAGTGTCCCATCTGTCTGGACACGCTCGTGGCGCCGATGCTGACGACGTGCTGCGGCCAGAGCTTCTGCCAGTCCTGTCTCGACGCCGCGCTCGCCAAGGTCGATGCGTGCCCCATGTGCAGAGCGCCGCTGCTCGCGGGCGCCACGCACACGATGACGCGGAACCGCGCGCTCGAGCAGATTCTAGCGCGCATGCAGCCCGCGGAGCCCAGCGAGCGCCACGTGCTCATCTCGATCCGAGACGACACAGTCGATACGAACGAGGAGCAGGCACGGGACCACCCAGCGAACGACCGAAGAGCTCTCGTTAACCTCACGCGACGCGTGCGTGCGCTGGCGAGAAGCTGCGCGTCTCGCGGACAGCGCCTTGCACTGGGGCTCACGCAGTGGCGCCACTGGCTTCGCGTGCACTGGGCGACGCTGCAGTGCGTGTTCTACGTGTGGCTCTTTGGCGTGTTGGTGTTTTTCCTTCGCGTGCAGGAGGAAGAGTTTGCAGAGCACAGCCATCGATTACGATAACACCGAAAATGAGAAAGCGTATTCTGCGCCTTACAACTCGACGTAAAACTTGGCTCGCCAGCGCTTAATGTGCTCCGGTTCGAGGTCGTGTCTCGCGTCTCTCGCGTGGTATTGCGAGTCGTGAAGCGGTCCTAGCGATGACCCAAGCTCGTCAACGCTGCCAGTTGTGCTACATACGCGCGATACGTCGAGTCCATTGAGGTCAAACGTGTTGATCGACTCGCAGACAGACGCCTCGAGTGGCTCTGACTGCAGCCTTGAGCGTGAGGTCGTCGCGAGAGAGTAGCTGCTTCCATGACAATCACTACGTAGACACACGTTCTGTCGTTGTTCTTGCGGGCGTTCACTCTGTGCGTTTGTCTCTTGTATTTTGTGCGACAATGGCTCATCTCCGCGTGCGCCAGCACCTCTGGATCTCTGCGCTTCATCTTTCAAGTTGTTGTGTTCGGCGGCGAACGTGAAGCGATGGCGGCTATTCTGGAGATCAAGAGGCGACGAATCTCTGACTCCGAGACATGTGATGGTGCTGCCGAGACTGCCATGCGCTTGCGTGTGTCTCACATTCTTCTCTCGCCTCGCGTTCTGCCGCCGAATGCCGAGAAGCGTCGCGGCGACGCCAATGATGATCCCAAGTACGAGAACGCCGCCACACAGGGGAAGAACCACATCAATCGAGAAACCTTTCGCAGCTTCTAAAGCCGATTGGGTGACTGGAGCGGTCGTGTTTGGCATTGTAGCGCTTCGTATTGATTGCGTTGCGGGCCGCAGTGTCGCTG
Source organism: Pythium insidiosum (assembly GCA_022836835.1). Classification (NCBI taxonomy): domain Eukaryota; phylum Oomycota; class Peronosporomycetes; order Pythiales; family Pythiaceae; genus Pythium; species Pythium insidiosum. The sequence goes on from JAKVDI010000082.1 coordinate 28,873, forward strand.
GCAGTAGCGTGGCGATCGTCCCTCGAGGGAAAGACGTGATGGCTGTGGCAGTGGCGTTGGCGGCCATTTGGCTGCGGCGCCGCAAGTGAGAATGTGGGAACACCTGGCATTCGGCGGCAAATCATTCGCTTGGGACGCTCATACAGTATACAGTCTCTACTGCGATGCAGTGATGGGAGGAGAATCGAGAACGGGAAGGACGCCACCGTGGCAACCCGCTCGACCATGCTGGAGCTGCTCGTTAGACCCAGAGATGGCTACACAAATGATGCCATCGTCACATTGCGACCAGACGACTCAGATCTCATATACCGATATCCAACCGGTATATCGGAATGATGGTCTTCTTGTCGACCGTCATCTCATCCAGGAGCTACGCTGCTTGGCTGGACACGGCGAGCACCCCATTGACCCCAGCAGCAAGAGCACGAGATGCTGCGTCACTCCATCGCGTCTTCCTGGCGCCAGCCAGCGACGCGGCTGCAGCGTCAGCAGCTGCGATGGCTCGCGGCGCCGGCGGCGCAGGGCAACAACGCTGGCGGCGGCGTGCCCGGCGACTTTGTGTGCCACCTGAAGGACGTGGGCGTGACGATCCAGGGCGGCAAGAAGCTCTTCGAGCGGCTCAGTCTCGGGTTCCTGCGCGGCGCCAAGATCGGCGTGCTCGGTCCAAACGGCAGCGGCAAGTCGACGCTGCTCAAGGTCATCGCCGGCGTGCGCCGCGACTATGATGGCGAGCGCTGGGTCAAGGAGGGCGTGCGCGTGGGGTATCTCCCGCAGGAGCCGCAGCTCGATCCGACCAAGAACGTCTACGAGAACATCATGGAAGGTCTCAAGGAGACCAACGACCTGCTGCAGCGCTTCGACGAGGTCTCGATGGCCATGGGCGAACCCGACGCCGACTTTGACGCGCTACTGGCTGAGCAGGCCGAGCTGCAGGACCGCATCGACGCGCTCAACTGCTGGGACCTCAGTCACGAGGTCGAGAAGGCCATGGCGGCGCTGCGTGTGCCGCCGGCGAACGCCGACGTGACGGTTCTCTCGGGCGGTGAGCGCCGCCGCGTCGCGCTGTGCCGTCTGCTGCTGGAGAAGCCCGACATGCTGCTGCTGGACGAGCCGACGAACCACTTGGACGCCGAGTCGGTCGCGTGGCTCGAGGAGTTTCTGCTCAACTACCGCGGCACCGTGCTGTCCATCACGCACGACCGCTACTTCCTCGACAACGTCGCCGGCTGGGTGCTCGAGCTCGACCGTGGCAACACGTACGCGTACGAAGGCAATTACACCAAGTGGCTGCAGCAGCGCCGCAACCGCCTCAACATGGAGCGCAAGACGGACGCCATCCGCGCCAAGCAGATCGCCTCCGAGCTCGAGTGGTCTCGGGCGCATCAGGGTAGCAAGAAGGCGACCAAGGCGCGTCAGAAGAAGCTCGAGGAGCTCGAAGCCAGCGGGTTCAAGGCGTCGTCGCGCGTCGAGGATGGCCAGATCGTCATCCCAGCAGGTCCGCGCCTCGGTGACAAGGTCATCAAGGTCGAGAACCTCCGCAAGACGCTGGACGACGGCCGCGTGCTCTTCTCGGACCTGTCGTTCACCATTCCTCCGACGGCCATCGTCGGTATCGTCGGTGGCAACGGCACTGGCAAGTCGACGCTCTTCAAGATCATCGCGGGACTCGAGGAGCCAGACGCCGGCACAGTGACGCTCGGTAAGACCGTGAGCCTCGGCTTGTGAGCCAGAACCGCGAGGAGCTTGAGTCGCGTCTCTCGGTGTACGAGACGATCTCGGGCGACAACGAGTTTGTCGAGGTCGGCGGCGACCGCATCAACACGCGCGCGTACATCGCGAGCTTCAACCTGCGCGGCCCCATGCAGGAGAAGAAGGTCTCGAGCCTCAGCGGTGGCGAGCGCAACCGCGTGCACCTCGCCAAGATGCTGCTCGGCGGCCACAACGTGATCATGCTCGATGAACCGACGAACGATCTCGACGTCGACACGCTGCGGTCACTCGAGGCTGCGCTGTCCGAGTTCAATGGCGTGTCCATGGTGATCTCGCACGACCGCTGGTTCCTCGACCGACTGTGCTCGCACATCATCGCGTTCGAGGGCGATGGCCGCGTCGTCTTCTTCGACGGCAACTACACCGAGTACGAGAAGGAGAAGAAGCGTGGATGATGGATGGATGGATGGATGGATGGATGGACCAAGAGGGAGATGGCTACATATTCTGTAGAAAAACGCTTTTTTATCGAGCAGCTACGATTTGAAAAAATACGCTTTATTCTGTGCATCGCGATCTTCTCACTCGCATCACCACCACGTCATTATTGGCACAAGATCCCGATGCGCTTGCTGTCGTCACGATGGCTCCGAGAGGCGCCACGCCTTCGCTATGGCTATTCGACGCATCGCATGAAGACCACGACCGCCCGTGACTCGGGTTGCTCGCGTCTCCCGGTCGCTGTCGTCGGCACCGGGCGCATGGGCGAGCTCCGACTGAGCGGCATCCACCAGCACCCGTCGCTTGAGCTCGCTGCGATCATCGACACGTCGCTCACGGGGGAGAAGGCGGCGCAGTACGAGAGCCGCTTCCACACGCGGTGCTTCACCGATCTTGAGGCGGCGCGCGACGTCCTCTGCGACGGTGTCGCTGGCGTGTGGCTCGCGACGCCGACGCCGACGCATCTCGAGCTCATCCAGCAGTGTCTCGGTCTCGGCAGCGCGTCGCTGCGTGGTATCGGCGTCGAGAAGCCCGTTGCGGCGACCGTCGAGCACATCGACGCCGCGTATCGCGCGTGTTTCGCACACAACGTGGCGCTCGTGTGCTCGTTCCAGCGACGTTTTGACCCAAGTTACGTCGCGCTGCAGCGTCAGTGCGTCGACCAGCAAGTGCTCGGCGCGCTGCGCTCGGTGCACACAGTCTTCCGTGACCATCCGTGTCCGCCGATCGAGTTTCTCGCGACCGGCGGCGATCCGTTCCATGATCTCGCGGTGCACGACATCGACTTTGTCTGTCAGCTGGTGGGCGAGTATCCCTCGCGCGTGCTCGCCCACGGTACGAGCCACCACGAGGAGCTCCGTGCGGTTGGCGTCATGGACCAAGCGAGCGTCTGGCTCGAGTTTGAGCGCACAGGCGTCGTGTGCACGATGGACCTCAGTCGCCACGCGACCTACGGCTACGACCAACGCATCGAGGTCAGCGGCGCAGACGGCATGCTTCAGGTACTGACGCCTGCGCGGACAAGTGTAGTGCACGCTGGCGCCCACGGCATCACCACAGACAGAGGACCACACTCCTTTCCCGACCGCTTTGCGTTCGCGTACCAGCGGGAGCTGGACCATTTTGTTGATGTGCTGCGCAACGAGGCGCCGCCGGTGGTCCACTGGAACGCGGCACGTATGGCGACGATCATCGCGGAGGCCGCGCGCCTCTCTGCCACGCGCCGCCAGCTTGTGATGCTGCGGTACACGCGCACGCGCCAGGAGCAGCCACGCCACGACCCATTGCTCGACGTCGAGTACTCTTTCTAACAGAATTTATCTCCTTTTCATCTTGGTTTTGGACTAAATTTTTTTCGTTTCCTACATACACACAGAGAGTACGGTCGATCGACGCCACATGCTCTTTACGGGGTCTCGCTGCGACGGGCAATCTCCTGCAGCAGGTCGGCCGTGGACATCTTCTCGAGGTCGACGGCCGGGACGTCCAGCCAGTCCTTGGGGTTCTTAAGCACGTCCAGCGTTCGCGCCTCCCACGATCCTTCCTCGGGCTGAGCATACACAACATGATAAAATTTAGACCCAATTTCTCGCGCTGACAGCACAACAATAAACAAAACGAAAAATCGTACCTGGTGCATGTACTCCCAGCGCGCCGTGAGCGGCAGCGACATGAGGATCGACTCGATGCGCGATCCGGGCGTCGCGAGACCAAACTTGGTGCCGCGGTCGTACATGACGTTGAACTCGACGTAGCGTCCGCGGCGGATCTGCTGCCACTCCTTCTGCTTCTGCGTGAACGGCATGTCCTTGCGGCGCTCGAGGATCGGCACGTACGAGTCGAGCATCGAGTTGGCGCAGCGACGAATGGTCTGGAACGTCTCCTCCGACGTGTCCTCGAGGTCGTCAAAGAAGAAGCCGCCAATGCCGCGGCCTTCCTTGCGGTGCGGGATGTAGAAGTACTCGTCACACGCCTTCTTCATTTGTCGTACCACGTCGGGTCGCGCTTGTCGAGCTGCACCTTATACACGGCGTGGAAGTGGCGGGCGTCGTCCTCAAAGAGGAACGACGGCGTGAGGTCGGCGCCGCCGCCAAACCAGGCGATCTTCTCGGGCTGGCCGTTCTTGTCGAGGCGACCCGTCTCGACCTCGAAGAAGCGGTAGTTGAGGTGGATCGTCGGCGCCATCGGGTTGCGCGGGTGCATCACGAGCGAGATGCCGCACGCGTAGAACGGCAGCGACTTGCCTTCCTCGAGCGGCTTGCCACGCGCGCGCATCTGCACCTGCGCAGCAGGCGGCAGCACGCCGTGCACGATCGAGACACCGACGCCGGCCTTCTCAAAGACGTTGCCGTCCTGCAGCACGCGGCTGCGGCCGCCGCCGCCGTGGCCCTCGCGCTCCCACTTGTCTTCCTGGAACTTCTTGCCATCGACAGCCTCGATGCCGGCGCAGATCTCGTCCTGCACGCGCAGGATCATGGTCTCCATGCGCTTGCTCATGGGCGCCGACGTGTCAAACTCGATGCTGTTCTTGGGCGCGCGGTCCTCCGAGAGCTTTCGGTACAGGAACGCCTCCGCAGGGATGCGCGAGGCCTTGCACTGCGAGCGCTCTTGCTGCTGGAACGTGAGCGCGCCGGCGCCAAGCGCCGTGGCGCCCATGAGCCAGGCTCGGGTCGCGGGGCGGCGCGCGATCGATCCAAAGTGACGCATCGCGCAGAGGTTGATTGAAGGAGGGAGTCGGCAGACGAGAGGTGCACGCAGCGCAGAAGCTGGAATGGCACCGTTGAGGGGCAGACGAGAAGGCGAGAGGCAAGCAGGAGGACGCGGGGATGTGCGCCGTGACTCTACCGCTGCTCGCGTGCTGGTGGTGGCGGAGGGGGAGGGTCCGAGGGAGGATGGCGCCGACGGACAAGCGCGTTTCGTGTCTCTCGCTCCGGTTTGACGTGCGCGGCGGCGTGGCAAGATACGCGGACAGCAGGCGCCGCCTGAGGTGGCGGTGACCGCCGCAGGAGAGACCCACCGACGGTCTCCATAAAGTACGAGCAGCTCAAGAGTACCATCAATACTGGTACATGGCTACACATCGCAAAGCGGCAGATGGTCAGTTAGTTGATGATCGGTTTCGCAGACGAACAGTCAGTCCGCCTGCCGTTGGTAGAAGAAGCGTGATGGGATTGCGCGCCCTCACCTCATCACAGCTTCGAGTCTTGTCTGTCTGTCTGTCTCTTCAGGCGTGGTTGGCGTGCGCACAGCGGTAGCCTTGCGCTGCGCGATCGCAGGCGGCGGCTGCCAATCAACGGCCAGACACGTTGAGGTAACAGTCGACGGCGTATTTCAGATCACGGGTTGAGCACCAGGCCTAGCCACCCTGCGATGCGCCAGCGGCGTGGATCACGCCGCCTCCGTATCTGCAGCATTGTATTCGGCGTCCTTGACAGACCTATATAGACAGCTCCTCACAACAGGCTGCCAATTGAAACGACCAGGCCGAGTAATTGCGGCTGATCTTTTTTCTCCGTCCACACCGTGCCGCACGCCAGGTCAGTTTCCATCTTGAGCGATGGCCGCGCCAGCGACTCGGTTCCCCGCGACGAAGCGCCACCAGACGCGGCGCTGCGGGTTTCCTCAATGCACCAAGACGGCGAAGCCCGGTGGTCTCTGTATCAGCCACGGCGGCGGCAAGAAGTGCGCCGTCGACGGGTGTACGACAAGCGCAGTGAGCCGTGGACTGTGTGTCGCGCACGGCGGCGGCAAGCGCTGTCAGCGAGAAGGATGCACCAAGAGCGCACAGACCGGCGGCTTCTGCTGGATCCACGGCGGCGGCAAGAAGTGCGGGCACGACGGCTGCACGAAGCGCGCGCAAAGCGGCGGCGCGTGTATCTCGCACGGCGGTGGCAAGCGCTGCCGCATGGACGGATGCAACAAGGTCGTGCAGTACGACGGACTCTGCGTCGCGCACGGCGGGTATCGCCGCTGTCTGTCGCTCAACTGCTCCAAGAAAGCGCTGTCCAGTGGGTATTGCGTGCATCATGGCGACGCAGCGACAACGAATCGAAGCAACGATCGCGGATGCAGTCGCAGAGTCTTGAGGTGCGCGTTGATAGAGACGTTCGAGATGCAGAGGCCGTGCCGCCGGTCGATGTTGCTTTGTGTGGGGCGTCTCACTCGTCGCCGACAGAGGACTGGCACTATGACGAAGAGTACCGAGCCATCAAGTCCAAGACCATGTCCACCACTGATGGCTGCCCTGCCGTCGAAAGACTCGACTGGCGTGACAGTGACGATGCCGCTCGTCGTGGTCATCGACTGCCATCCATCACTGCGCTGTGTGCTCGTGCCAGCGGTGCGTTCCACTGGAGCGACGAGCCCTTGCGTCCGATCCGGCGGCCCACGGCAGAGCTATCAAGTCGACCTTCCTACTGCTCGTTGAGAGGCTGCTCGCGCTTCGCCAAGATCGACCAACTATGCCTGCTTCACCACAGCGAATGGACCAACGATAATCATTTGAAGTGAAGAGCTCTCAATATACAAATGCAAATTCTAATGACTACATGACTACAGGCTTTAGACTTCAGTCTTTAGACTTTAGACTTCAATAGATAACGAGTTCAAATCCGTCGGACGCCTTCGACGACGACGACGACAACAACAACAGAGAATGGAGAGAAGCATACGAACGAACAGAGATCGTCTATCCCTTTAGAGTCGAAGTCTATCAGCGGAAAGTAGTAGTGGGAGTCATCGTCGCTCTCGACTCGAAGGGGGACACATGCGTTGATGTCATCAAGTGGTTTTGTGGAGACATGATCAACTGGTGCGGGATGTACAATTGGCACAAATGAACACGCATGCGATTGTCTGATGAATGTTGCCGCAATGGGCAGCGTTGGTCCAAAAATGCGGTGGAAAATTGACTCACAGTTGACTGGGGGCTTTTGAAGCCGTAACAACAGTTTAAACGAAATCACCCACCATTCTCTTCTTTTAAACGGTCTATCCGCTGATTCCCCTCTTTAACCCTTGTGCCCACGACACACAGCGCGAGCGAGCCAATCAGCGGCTGCGTGGGTGCAGTGGACAGTTCAGGTGCTTGACAGTACGAGGGGTGCCAGTCATTCCTTCCAGCAGGTGCACTCGAGGTGGCCGCCCAGCGGTCGCTGCCCACGAGGCGCAACGGCCCGAAGCGACGCCTGAGAGAAGAAGATCTGCCCAGCGGAGAAGCATGCCGCGCCACAAGATCGACGCGCTGCTCAGCGACGCGCCCGAGGAAGGTACGCCGGTCTATCTCTCCCTACCTCTCTCTCTCTCTCTCTCTCTCTCGATGCGTGGTGGACACGCGACAAGCGACTCCCGGTCTAACTGACTTCCTTGATCCGTAGCCTCTCGACCGAGCGACTCGGAGGATTCGGCGTCGGCCGCCGCGCAGCTCCACCGCAGCGGCTCCCATCGCCGCTGCCTCGTGTCGGGCTGTGACAAGGTCGCCAAGTCGGGCGGGCTCTGCATCAGCCACGGCGGCGGCAAGAAGTGCGTCATCGACGGCTGCTCCACGACCGCCGTGAGCCGCGGGCTCTGCATCGCGCACGGCGGCGGCAAGCGGTGTCAGCGAGAGGGATGCACCAAGAGCGCACAGACCGGCGGCTTCTGCTGGATCCACGGCGGCGGCAAGAAGTGCGGGCACGACGGCTGCACGAAGCGCGCACAAAGCGGCGGCGCATGCATCTCGCACGGCGGCGGCAAGCGCTGCCGCTTTGAAGGCTGCCATCGCGTCGTGCAGTTCCAGGGGCTCTGCGTCACGCACGGCGGGTATCGGAAGTGCAGCGCCGACGGTTGCGAGAAGAAGGCGGTGTCGAATGGCTACTGCGCGCGGCATCGCGGACACGCCATTTGCGCTGCGCCAGGGTGCGCTGCCATCGCCAAGACCGCTCGGTTCTGTACGGCGCACGAGGCTGCAGCGACGGCGACGGCGAAGGAAGTAGACGCGCCCACGTCCACACCACCAGTCTCCACACGAGAGCGATCACTCGCGACGACGGCATCGACGACATGGAGTCAATCCACGTACCAGTCCGTGCCTTCGCCAGTATCGCACGTGCACCAGCAGCGTCAACCGCATCATCACCACGCCCACGCGCACGCGCACGCCCACATTCACGCTCATGCTCACGCTCACGCCCACGCCCACGCCCACTCCCACGCCCCCACTCAAGCTCTCAACCACGCCCTCCCGCAGCGGTACACACACGCGCCGCCACAGCCACCACCCCCCGCATCAGCATCGGGACCAGCACCCGCCCCTCGGCGGATACCTCATCCCTCCACGTTCCCGTCATCCGCGCTCGGGGGTCTCCCACAGCTCGCAGCTGCCGTGTATCCAACGCCGACGGCGTTGTCATCTTTCGCCAGGCGCCACGAACCGTCGCCCGCGCGTCATCATCCCAGGTTCGCAATACCCGAGGGCGACTTTGCCCGTGGCGGGAGCGCGATCGACACCCACGGATCGCACCAACACGCCAGCGAGTGGGCAGCAGCTCACCACGCGACGTACAACGCGGCGGCGCGACCTCCGCTGCCGCCCGTGCGGCCGTGTAACATCACGACGTGCCCGCGCTACGCCAAGGTCGAGGGACTGTGCCTGCTGCACCACCGCGCAGCCACGTCGGTGGGTGTGCCAGTGATGCCGTCGTGGAAGTGGGAGCCCGTGGGCGCCCGAGAGCTCGAGAGAGAGGCATCGTAGCGGCATGGTCGCGCGTCGTCCTGTACTGTGTTGTCCGTGTAAGCAACGCTCATGTGTGTCCCAAATGAAGAATATCCACAGCGAGAAAACGAAAGTACTGTCTGAAAAGGGATGTTTTTACGTGTGGAAGGATTGGTGGAACGAATTCAAAACGAATTGGAAGGTGTGGATGGAAATGTTGGATGTGGTTTTGGGGGGGAGGTGTGTGGATCAGTTGGTTTGTGGACGGTAATGTAACAAGGTAAAAATGTTCCGACCATATCAACAACATGCTGTTGTTTCAAACCTTCATCATTTGGGATAAGAACTCTAATGGAAGAACTCAAATCCCACACCTGAATTGAGGAGACAGAATAATGCTCATTGATGTATACCCAATTTGTCCCGTACCACTCTTTTTGAATCACATGGGATGTCGCCAACTTTGAAAAAACGCTTTTTTGGTTGACACTGTTGTCGCAGCCACTTGTCCAATCGAAGCCATGGCGCTGGAGGAATGGATTCGTGCCAAGGTGCAGGCGCTGGCGCTTGACGTCGACGTCTACGTGGACTATGCACGCGGCATCTTGGAAGACGAGGACACTGACGTCGAAGAGCGCGTGCAGAGCGTCATCGCCATCTTCTCTGGAGCCGTTGATGACGCCGCAGTGGACGCCGACGTGCTCGCGCAAGAGCTCAACGAGACCCGCATGGTCGAAGACGTTGAGCGCCACTTGATGGAGGACAAGGCGCGCCACAAGGAAGCAGAAGACCTTCGTCGTGCGGAAATTGAGCTGCGCGACCTGCAGTTGCGCGAGCAGGAGAAGCGCGAAGCTGAACTCGCCAAGGAGAAGGAAAAGGAAAAGCTGTTGGCACGCCAGAAGATGTCGCGCGAAGAGCTCGCACAGCGCGAGAAGCTCATCAGCGAGTATGGCTTCAGCGCGATCTCGGAGTTTGACGAAGACGGCAATCTCGTCAAGGTGAACGACAAGGTTCGTAAATGGCGGGGCCTCCTGCTTGCACTAGTAGGCGCATGCACTAACAATGCCATTGATTAGGACAAGGAGGCGTCGGGTCTCGACAGCAGCGTCGGCCAGAACACGAACCGCCAGCGCGTGCAGGAGCACCAGGCGGCGATGCGCGCCAAGATGAAGCAGGAGCACGAGAAGAAGGTGGCGCGCGACAAGGAGCTGCAGGAGAAGGAGCGGCTGAAGAAGGAGAAGGCCAAGCGCCGCACGCAGAAGCGCGAGAAGCAGCGAGGAGCTGGTTAACGTGAATGTGCCCATGTGAATAGAGCTGCTGTTTAAACGCTCCTGTTAAAACGCGTTTTGGTCATCGTCGTTCCGAAGCCCCACTCATTATGGCGGCGACGCCACCGAGAACCGGACCGGCGCCGCCAGCGTCGGCCAGACGCTCTGCGGCGCCCAGCGCGCCACCGTTTATTCGACTGCTCCGCTATGGACTCCACTCTGTGGGCATCTCGTACGCCCCTATGGAGCTGCTCCGTCAAGCGAAGCGACAAGCAGTGGCCGAGGTGAGTCTAGCTGAGCGAGACTAAATGGTTTCGTTCGTGTCGGATAGACTGTGACCTAAATGCGCGTGCGATCCAGCGAGACTACATGATATTGTGGAAGCTTCTGTACGACCTGGTCCTGGTCGTTCTGCTGGATTTCGAGATCGACGTTGAGGCGATGGAGCGTGAAAACGACCGGACGCGGCTGGAAGCTGCGCTCTCGGATGCTGACGCACACGGTGCGGTCGCGCCAACCAACTCATTCCGGTCACATTTAGTTTGCTGGTAGGTCTAACATGTTCGTTGTTGTCTGTATAGCTGTTCGGGTTGAACTCGTGCGGTACTACTTTTATGACTGGGGGTTTACGCCCCGCTCCTTTTTCGAGGACTCACCACGTCCGTCCAGCGCCGTGCTACTCGTCGGTCTCGCATGGCTGTTGGCTTACTCGCGATTCTTTGAGCGTCAACACCAAGCCATTCTCCAGGTATGCATGCTGCCACCCACACCCGTTTAGACTTTACCGACCTCACAAGATCGAAAACGAACGCCGCAGCTTTACCTGAACGGAACGACCGTCCTCTTGCCTCCATACCCAGAGGACGTGCTCGTGGCGTCTTCAACAGCGCAGCAACTCGCTGCTCGCGCCCTTGACGACGCGAAGACCAGCAACGCCATGAGACTCGACTGCGCAGCGACGCCTCCGTCCGAAGCCTCAGTTGTGCACCAGCTGCAAGCGCTCTTTGGTCGGCTCGAGAGCGTGTTACGGGCCCTCGAGAGCTACCATCGCTACCACGCGAGACTCCTGGCGCGAGTCAAAGCGGCCACACAGCCACCAGGAGACGACCCTGAGGACGCGTTACCGGTGTACGCTGTGCGTCTGCTATCGTGTGGCGGTCAGGAGGAGATAGAGGTGCACGTGCGGGCGCTGGCTGAGCGGTACGTTTCTTCCTTTTGATCCAACAAAGTACTACGCACTTGACTGATGTGTTGAATTGACTGGCAGTGTGCAAATGGTGGCGGACGAGAAGTCCTTCTACAAGTGGATCAACGGGATCGTCCCACATCTGCAGAGTCCCGTGGAGGTGACGGAAGACTCGCTCAGTGCAGTGATGGCGCGACTCTCGGTGCTGGACGACGCACTGGCGGACGCTGTCGAGAGTGCGAACGCGTCGTGCCAAGCGATGGAGACGCTGCGGAAGCAGGTCGCACAGCGATTCGCCGTCGAGTGGAAGAAGTGGAAGCAAAGCACCACATCGAGAGCCAAGATCCAGGCCATGGAGACCAAAATGCAGCAGCTCGAGCACGACATCATCACACGCGAGCTGATAGACCCGTCGACGCTGTTTCTGGCGGCCAAGAGGACCGCGGTCGCTGCTACTGCTGCCACAAACCCACAAGCGCAGGCTTCGTCGGTTGATGCTGCAGACGACGCTCGACTGGCGATCCGCACGAGTGAGTTGGAGACAGTCATGAACGAGATTGTGACGACGTACTGCCATGCCCAGTGGATATAAACTTCATTGACGAAGCAAGTTTTTTTCATTCTCTCGGTCTCACGAGCTCGCCGCCTCAGCGCTCTTGCTCTTCCAGTCGTTGAGTTTCACCTTCTTCTTCTGCAGCGGACCGTCGATCTCTTCGGCGGCGTCGTCCTCGTCGTCCTTGGGCAGCACTGTGGCACAGAAGGAGCAACTCAGAGTGAGTGGCCCCAATACATCACCTCTCTCTCACCCAGCTACACTTACCGATCTTGGCGGCGTCCTTGCGCACGTTGTTCATCGCCTCGCTGGCGCTTTGCTCGGCCAGCACAATGTTCGTCGCCGTCACGTTCTTGACAGCGAAGACGCGGAGGAACGGCGACTGGCGGTACGCGATCGCGAGCGCGCCGTCCTTCTCGAGGAACGCGACGTGCTCGGGCTCGTGCGCGCTCACGTGGGTGGCGATGGGGGCCGCGAGCTCCTTGGGCGTGAGGCGGAACGACGCGCCGACCGCCTCAATCGCGAAGAACCGCAGCGCAGCGCCACGGACGACCACCGCCACGACGTTGTGCGTGTTCGAGATGGCGATCGCCGTGTGGCGCAACGTCGAGGCGTCGGCATCGGCGTCCAGCAGCGCAGCCGAGTCGATCTCCTCGCCGGTCGACAGCCGCCAAAGCTTGATTGTGTTGTCGAGCGACGTGGAGACCGCGAGATCCGGCGTCATGACGCTGCTCACGACCGCCGTGAGCGCCGCCTTGTGGCCGAGGCAGTAGCTCTGCACGAGCGACGTACGCGGGAAGTGCGACACGCGCACCTTCTCGTCGCGATCGGCGGTGAGCAGCAGCGAGTCATTGGCGGCCGTCGCGACGGCCGTGATCATGGACGTCGTGTGGCCGAGCAGCGGCTTGAGGTCGCGCGAGAGGTCCGGGAACGGCATGGCCACGACCTCGCCGGTCTTCTCGCCGACGACCACAACGTGGTGCGCGCCCAGCGGCGCGACGGTCATGCACGTCGAGTTGCGCGGCACCGTGCTGGTGTGGAGACGCACGTCAGAGCTGTGTGTCTGCGAGGGTCTCTCGCTCTCTCTCTGTGAGGAAGGAAGGATAGAGTACGTACCGGTGCGACTTGAGCACGACCGTCTTGGCGGTGGTGTCGACCTCATAGTGCACGAGGCGGCGCTCGTCGACGAGCAGCAGCAGCGCGTAGAGGTGCGCAGCCGCAGCGGCATCTGGCTGGAAGAACGCCGAGGCCGTGATGCCGCGCTTGGCCGGGTGCTGCTCGTTGGCGGCGTCCGTGGGCTGCTGCTCGGCCGACGCCTGTTCGTCGGCGGCGACCGCGGGAAGGTCCGCGAGCAGCTCCTGGACGCAGACAAGCGCCGGCGGCGTGGCGGTGGAGAGCACAAAGAGCGTGGATCCGCGCAGGAACGCGAGCGCGTCGGCAGTCGTCGCCAGAGACGTCATGATGGCAGTGAGGCGGTGTCGGATGGAGGTGCTCGATGGCGATGGCTGGACGCCATGCAGGTACAGCGTAACCCCATATGCGTAACCCCACCACGATCGCCTCAGATCTGAGACTGAGCCAGAGTGGTGGTCTAACGAGTCACCGTGGCGTGTGACGAGCTCCGCACTCTCGTGGGAACACGAGAGCACTTGGCAGATCCCCTCACTGTGGTGAAGGGAGCGACGAGGGAACAACGGAGCGAGGGAGGGAGCGAGATGTGTGCGTTAGACGGTAGATTCGGAAGTCTGTTGTGAACTTAGTGGACCCTGGGAAAAACCCCAATATAGGCAAAAACCACAGGTTGTGAGGTGGAGTGGCAAAGGTTCGACACACACGCTGGTGGCAGTAGACACCCAGCCACAACAGCCTCACTTGTGGAGAAACCTTTGACATGGAGCCGCTGGACGAGCGCGATGGATCGTTTTGGCCATTGCCCAGGACCTCTGTCGGACGATCGCGCGCGATCCCGCCTCACTCGGCTCCTTCGTCAAGAGGAGAACCTCAGTGACGGCCAAGGATGAAAACTCCACCGCGTCGGGGCCTCTGCCTCGCAACGCTTGGGGGCCTCTGCCCGGTAGACCAGTGTCTGTAATAGAGATGTTGTTTGCTGGAACTTGTGCTTGGTGTTGATGTAGGCCTCTGCCCTGAAGACCCATGTCCGCGAAGACTTCAGATCGTGCTCGTACGCCGAGGAGATGGCGGAGCTCTCGAAACTTCTGCGGCGAGATCGCCTTCGTGAGAATGCCTGCAGCCATGTCTTGTGTAGGGCAGTAGTACAGTTCGATGTGTTGTGCTTGAATGCGCTCTTGAACAAAGAAGAAACGAATGTCGATGTGCTTGCATCGGCCGTGATGCTCAGGGTTCTTGCTGATCTTGATAGTGGCCTGGTTGTCTTCGCCAATCCGCGTAGGTTGTGTCTGTGTAAAGCCGAGTTCATGTAGGAGTTGCTTGAGATAGAGAACCTCTTGGACACATGCCGCCAATGCGACGTATTTGGCCTCTGCCGTGGACAGTGTCACGATCTTCTGGAGTGAGCTCCGCCAAGAGATCGGCGAGTTCTTGAACAGGTAAGTCACGTAACCGGAGACGGAGCGGCGCGTGTCAATACAGTCCCGTCTTGATGCTTAATGCGGACCATTCCTTTGCGTTCCAAACATTGCGCAATCGCCTCACTGTCTTCTGGATTCTGTGGTCCCAACATGCGCCAGTCCGGCAATGCTGGTGGCGATGGGGCCATTGCCCTGTTCGGTCTGTTTGAGGGGGCCTGTGCCACATCCTCACGCGCAAACATCGCACGCTCTCGTTTGTCTGTGCCGGGTTGTCCTGTCGGCCTCGGTGGGGATCTTGATCTTCCGCGTGGTGCCGAGTATCCTCTTGGTGGTGAGCGGTGTCGCGAGCGAGATCGCGATCGTCGCTGTTCACGTCGTGGAGGAGAGCGGTGAGCTTCTCGTGGTGGTGAGCGTCCTCTTTCTCGAGTTGCTGGGCGTCCACGGTCGTGTGGTGGTGCTGGAATCTGCTGGCGATTTCCTCCATAGTAGTTGCGGTGCTGTTCATTATGGTAACGTTGTTGACGTTGCCATGCATCATCACGCGGCGGCTCCCAATGGCCTTGGTTTGTATATTGAGGGTACGGGCCTCTGCCTCTGTACTCACATTGCTGTCCATGCGAGGGCCATTGCTCTCGATGGTTGCTCTGTCCTTGGTCAAGGAAGTCGAGACGTCGCTGCCCTTGAGACGGTGCAATGGATGACTTGATCTCATGCACGAGCTTCTCGAGATCAGCACGAGTCACGTTGTCATTCGGAGTCCGTGAGTCACCCTTTCGTCCACTGTCTGGCGTTCTTTCTGCTTTCGGCATGCGGTGACGGATGATTCCGTTCGCTTCATCATCACGCTTGAAACGGCAATCATGAATCAGATGTCCACGCTTGCCACAGTACAGGCAGGTCCCTCCTCGCTCGCGCCTCTGCGTCCTCTGAGCGGGGGTGTTCGCATCTGCCACTGCTACATAAGCCGTCTCCGTCTTGCGACGTTTCTCTTCCTGTTCGTGTTCGTCGGGCATGCGCTTTGCTTCTTCGATCACCAAATCTTGCAACTTCTTGTACGGTAGGAGTTTCTCGGTTCCAAGCCAGCTGCGCATTCGGTTGTCCCATGACGCTGGCAGTGCATGCTGGAGAATGAGCGACTTAAATTGATCACTCAGTGGTGTGTCAATCACCTCCTGGAACGCGAGGATGTTCGAGTCCAGTTCGTACACAAAGATGCCACTGTCGTCTCCTGGACGTAATTTCTTAAGAAAAACGGCCTCATAGTACTTGGAGTAGTCTGTGGGACCGCGGCTGCCGAAGTGCTGAACGATGGCACTCCACATGTGGAACGGTCGTTTGCCCTGGCCCACCAGCGTCGCGTACTGAGAGGGGATCGACTCCATTAGAATGAGAGAGACGTCGGCTCGCTCGGCGATCACCCGATAGGAGCGATCTTGATCGTCCTCCTCAGTTTCAATGTCCACTGACATGCGCTTTTTCTTCTTCTTTCTCTTCCCGCCATCATCATCCCCAGGACCGCTGTCGCCAGAGGGAGTGACCGGCTCGGGAGCGTCCTGCTTGAGGCGGACCGTCGGGGGGAACGTCTCGCTTTCGAACGTGAAGGCTTGCGATCCATCGTACCCGTCAACAACGATGTATCCGAGAAGACCCTTCTTCTTCAGATACAAAATCATCATGCTCTTCCAGAGCGGAAACTTCTCGCGGGTGCCGTCGAACTTCGGCACATCCTTGTAGCTGTTCTCGTCGCGAGCCATTGGGCTCATAACCTCTCGTGGGAACACGAGAGCACTTGGCAGATCCCCTCACTGTGGTGAAGGGAGCGACGAGGGAACAACGGAGCGAGGGAGGGAGCGAGATGTGTGCGTTAGACGGTAGATTCGGAAGTCTGTTGTGAACTTAGTGGACCCTGGGAAAAACCCCAATAGAGGCAAAAACCACAGGTTGTGAGGTGGAGTGGCAAAGGTTCGACACACACGCTGGTGGCAGTAGACACCCAGCCACAACACGCACGAATGCGCGAGCGCGCGTGTGCGTTGTTTGTTGCTTGGAGGTTTTCGCTCACTCATTCGCCGTCCATCTTGGCATCGCAGAGACGCGCTCGAAAAGCAAGACGACGAGAGGACTCGTTCCGCTGGTTCCGATGCTGCGTCGCCTGCAGTACGAGCGCTTCACTCTCTATCTCTCTCTGTTTTTCATGGGGTCTATCGGTCTAACCACCCGTGGCTGCTCTGCCCTGTAGCTCTTCGGTCGCGCCAGCTCTGCGCCGGCGTGCGCTCTCTACTTCTTCTTCTACTGCTGCTGCTGCTGCTACTGCTGCCTCCGCGTCCTCGTCTCCGCTGGCGAGCAGCTTCCGGACGCACACGTGCGGAGAGCTGCGCGAGGACGCGCACGTCGGGCAGCGCGTGACGCTCAGCGGCTGGGTCGACGCCGTGCGGCCGTTCGGTCCGATCTCGTTCGTCTCGCTGCGCGACCGCTACGGCGTCACGCAGCTCGTGCTCGAGAAGGCGCGGCTTGACGCCGACGCGCTGCACGCGCTGCGCCCCGAGACCGTCGTGCAGGTCTCCGGCACCGTGCGGCTGCGGCCCGAGACCATGCGCAACGCCAAGATGGCGACGGGCGCCGTCGAGGTCGAGGTCGACTCGCTGCGCACGCTCAACGCGTGCGACGCACAGCTGCCGCTGCAGGTCGCGACGGGCGCCGAGCTCGCGAGCGAGGAGACGCGGCTGCGGCACCGGTACCTCGACCTGCGGCGCGCGGCGCTGCAGCGCAACCTCGTGCTGCGCTCGCACGTGGCGCTCGCGACGCGCAACTTCCTCGCGGGCGAGCGCTTCGTCGAGATCGAGACGCCGACGCTCTTCAAGAGCACGCCCGAGGGCGCGCGCGAGTTCCTCGTGCCGACGCGGCAGCGCGGCCAGTTTTACGCGCTCACGCAAAGCCCGCAGCAGTACAAGCAGCTGCTCATGGTCGGCGGACTCGACCGCTACTTCCAGCTCGCGCGCTGCTACCGCGACGAAGGCGGCCGCGCCGACCGCCAGCCCGAGTTCACGCAGATCGATCTCGAGATGAGCTTCGTGCAGCAGGAGGACGTCATGGCGCTCGTGGAGCGCATGGTGCGCGCGATCTGGGACGCCGCCGGCATGCCGCTTGGCGCCGACGCGTTCCCGCGCATGGCGTACGCCGAGGCCATGCACCGCTTCGGCGTCGACAAGCCCGACACGCGCTTCGGGCTGGAGCTCACGGACGTCGCGGACGTGCTGCCGCACGCGGCGACCGCATTCGTGCCGTTCCAGCGCGGACTCGCGAGGCGCCGCGGCACCGTGCGCGCGATCAACGCCAAGCAGCTCGCGGCCGACGGCTTCTCGCGCAAGGACATGGACGCGCTTGACGCGACGGCCAAGCGACTCGCGACGCGCGGCGTCGACGCTTGTATCGTCGTCAAGGTCGACGCCGATGGCGCGTTCAAGTCGCCGCTCGCCAAGTCGCTGACCGCCGACGAGACCGCGCAGCTCAAGGCGCGGCTCGACGTCGCGCCGGGCGACGTGCTGCTCTTCGCGACGGGCGCGTACGACGACGTGACGGCGCTGCTCGGACGCCTGCGCTCGCACTGCGCGCAGCTGCTGCACGCGCGCGGGCGCCTGCAGGACGAGCTCTCGCCGACCAACTTCCACCACCTCTGGGTCATCGACTTTCCCATGTTTGAGCGCGCCGAGGACGAGGCGTTCGACGGCCACAAGACCCCCGCAGCGATGGTGACGACGAGCAGGACAAGGTCGCGCTGTCGGCGACGCACCACCCGTTCACGGCGCCGACCGAGTCGAGCTTGACGGCGCTGCGCGAGATCCTGGCGCAGAGTGAGCGCGGGCGTGGACTGCTGCAGGACCCCGAGACGGTCGAGCGCCTGCTGCAGCTGCGTGCGCAGCACTACGACATCGTGTGCAACGGCTGGGAGCTCGGCGGCGGCTCGATCCGGCTGCACGAGCCAGCGCTGCAGCAGTCCGTGTTCGAGGACGTGCTGGAACTGCCGCCGCTGCAGCGCCAGAGCTTCGAGCACCTGCTGCAGGCGCTGAGCCACGGCGCGCCACCGCACGGCGGCATCGCGCTTGGTCTCGACCGCGTGGTCGCGCTGCTCTGCGGGGCGCCGTCGCTGCGAGACGTCATCGCGTTCCCCAAGTCGGCGACCGGCAACGAGCTCATGACGAACGCGCCGGGTCCCGTGCTACCCTCGCAGCTTGAGGAGTATCACGTTCAGGTGCTGTCGGTGTCCGAGGAAGAGAAGGCGTGAGCGTCGTGGAGCCAGTCGAAGCGGAAGGTAAAGTCGGCGCCTAATGAAGAGAGAGAGACATTAGAGAAATGAATACAAGACACAGCGAGAGAGAGAGAGAGAGTCGTGGACGTACCCAAGTGCTGGAGCGACATGGGAAAGAGCAGCAGCACCCACATGATCAGCTTGCCCTGCACGAGTCCGACCTGGTGCTCGAGCACGAACGCGAGCTGCGCGGCGGCCGAGACACGGAACTGGCGGTTGAGGAACCACTGCAGCAGCAGCAGCGCGCCGAGCTTCCAGCCCGCGAGCAGCAGCAGCAGACTGAGCTCGGTGAACAGCGAGCGCGTGCGGTCGGCGTCGCCGTAGAAGCGCGCGGCCGCGAGGTGCCTCCGCATCGGCAGGTAGCAGATGAACATCAGCTGCATGGCGCACTCGGTGTACTTGATGAGCACGAGGCACTCGCTTTGGAAGAGCATGCGCACGGTTTGCACCATGAGATCCGACTTTTGCCGCGCGGTCAGCAGCACCAGCGACTGCCGCCGCGACCGAGACGACTGCTGCTGCTGCTGCGCGTTCTCGCTCGACGCCGGCACCGTGGTGGCAGTCGTCGTAACAGAGGAGCTGTGGAGCAGCGCGGGGTCGTCGGCGATGGACGACTGGCGTTCGAGTGACTGCCGCGACATGGACGCCATCGAGAGCGCGTTGGTGCGGCGCGACGACACGCGCAACAGGTCGGCCTTGCTGCTGCCTCTGCGGCTGAGCTTGCGGCGCTTGGGGGGCAGCGTCGCCACGTCCACGTCTGGCGGAGCGCTTGGCGTGGCTGCCGGCGCGTCCGGCATGGGCGCCACGCGGTGCGTCGGCGCCGTGGTGAGCATCGCGAGCGCTGCGATGTCGCCGCGGCCCATGACCTCGGTCGTCGACTCGGCGGCGTCGTCGAGCAGGTCCTGCTGCCGCGTGATCCGCATCATGGAGCGGTCGATGCGGCGCGCGACGGAGGCGCGCTGCAGCGAGCGGTGGTGCAGCTGCAGTCGGCGCAGGATGTGCGTGGATCGGCGCGAAAGCCGGTGGCGCACGGCGGCGCTGAGCCGCACGCGTGTGAGGTTCTCTTCGTGGAGGTGGCGCTGCGGGTCGCGGCACAGCTCGAGCACCGAGTCGAGCAGGTCCTGGTGCGCGTACGAGAGCTTGGCGCGCAGCTCCTGGATGATGGTCGTGCGGTTGCGCAGCTCGACCATGGCCCACGCGGTCTGCAGCAGGTCGACGCCCACGAGCACGAGCACGGTCGAGCGCGTGAGCGTCGCGCTTTGCATGCTCACGCACTGGAAGAGCGCGTTGAACACGTCGACGCTGAAGATCGTGAGCTGCGGCACGTAGTCCTCGAGGTGCGCGCAGTCGCGTGCGATCACGTTCTTCATCGCGAGCTTGAGCATCGGCAGCACGGCGACGACCGCGAGCTGTGCGCGCCCTTGCGCCTGCAGCCGCTGGAACACGGCGTTCCACGCCGAGTACAGCACGAGCGTGAGCATCTGCGCGCGGATCACGCGCGCGTACTTCCAGCAGAGCCGCCGCAGCTCAGGCATGATGCGTAGCTCGTGGCGGACCACGAACCAGAGCGCGCCGGCGAAGAGCAGCAGCCACGGCGCGATACCCAGGTGCACCGTGAACGGGATGGGGAACACGCCGATGGCGGCGATGCTCAGCATCACGAGCGTCTGTCCGAACGCCGTGACAAACGCGATGCCGGCGACGTGCACGGTGCGCAGCGGCAGGTACGGGATGATCGTGCGGAACTGCTGCGCGATCGCGAGCGTCATGGCGAACACGGAGAGCGCGTGGCGCACCCAGAGCCAGCCGTTCGCGCGCCAGCCACGCGCGGGGTCTCTGAGCGGCAGACTGTCGAGCGCCAGCAGCACGAGCAGCGCGGGGATCGGTGTCAGCAGCGCGACCGTGGCCGCGTGCAGGCCCGAGACGCTGCGGCGGTAGTCATCGAACGCCTGCAAGCGCTCAATCGAGTACATGCCGCGTAGCTTGATCTGCAGGCTCAGGTACACGCGGTTCACGGCGCGACCCGCGACTCGAAGCGCGTGGAGCACGCCGCAATGCTTGGCCGTGGGCTCCACCGGCGGTGTGGGCTCCACGAAGAGATTGCGGAGCGACGGCCCCATGCGCGACAGCGAGCGCGTGCCGCGCCGCGACGGCTGCCGCGGCGGTGCAGGTGGCGCAACGTCAAGCGGCGCGACGGCCGCCGATGGCGCCATGGCGAGACTCGAAGCGGGGGCGCTTTGTTGTCACAAGCAAGAGGGGCGTCGCAACAATAGCAGCAGCAGCGTCGTCTGGACGCGGCTGCTGTGTCATCTCGACATTGAAAACGCAACGTCACTTGATCTGCGTTGAGGCACGAATTTAGAGCATCGCTTGTTGGCGCTGACAATTGTCGAGCTCCAAAACGAAAGGATGCAGGTGTGGATTGGTTAATATTGGGATGAGATAGCGGTTTGATTGGTTGAAATATCTTGTTCGTGGTCACTGACGTCACTCGTCCTCACACAATTGGTCAGGAAGGTGGACTGCAGTCGTGAGTCTGCCGCCGACGTACATGGCGCTGCGGGGACTGTGGAGTGCAGCATGACGCTGACCATCTTCACGCGTCGACTGTGGGTAACAATAACAAACGGAGCATGCTGATGGCTGCGCTCATTGTGCTGTCCCTTCCGTGGGTTTATTCTTGTTGAATGAGTTCATCTCTCTCGCTCTGACCCAGCAAAGCCGCCACCAACACATGCACTACCGGTACGTCTAATGACCGCTATCAACGCATACGCCCACACACCCACACACACAGCAACCGCTCGACAGCACGGGTGCCTGGATTCGATTCGATGCGATGCGATGCGACTCGGAGATCACAGCAGCAGCAGCGTGGCATGGCGTGGCGTGGCGTTTGTCGCTGGTGCCGGGATGCGCATGACTAATCGACTGCTCATGTCTCCACCGTGGGAGGCTGTCGTGACGACGCGGCTGCCGCGTGGAAAAGAACGCCGAGCACTGTTGACCTTAGCCATCTCATCACTGCGCCCGCTCGAGAGCCGGCGTGTTTCAGCGTGTCACAGTCCGACAGGCAGCCGCCGCCCAGCAACAAGCGCCGCTCGCGATTGATCGAGCAGCATCTTCGCGGAAGCGCGTCGCCGGATCAGCTCCGTGTTGAATTGTCCCAGCGCGCATGAAGGTGAAGCCATGGTGGCTGTGCTCAGCACGCGACACCCACGCACCCTTCCGCTCTCGCCAGCGCCGAGAGGTCACGAGTCGTCTCTCGTGTGAGAAACCTCTGCGGTCGGTCGCATCTTCCTGTGCGACGCCTCCCGATCAATCGATGCCGCTGAGAACAGCCAGTGGCGCTGCCTGATGCCTCGGTCTAACGACTTAATCATTAGACTTCGTCTATACAACCAGGGTCTAACGGACCGGATGTCAAGCCATTCAAACGAGGTCAAATGGTCACGGGGTTCTGCCCACCTAGCGGGGTAGGGCTTGAGGCGGGCGCCCGCGTGCGAGGGCGTGTCGGACCCTTTATTGAGGGTTTGTAACCCTCAATAGAGGATGTTTCGGGTCATCGCCGGGTCTCATGTCGCAGAACGGGTGCCGTGGGGGCCTGTGCCTGGGCGTGGACACTGGACAGGGAACGAAGGAAGAGCTCACTCAGTCTCCGACTGGAGCGAGCGCTTTCTCTCTCTCGCTCTCTCTCGTCAGAATCCAAGTGCCTTCGCCATGCGCAGCGCCGAGTCCATGGAGCTCGACGCCCCCATGACCGCCAACATGCCCTCCTCCGTCCCGCCGCTCGTGCTGCGCCACCGGCTCTTCCCGCGCGCCATGGCCTGGAACAACATCCAGCAGGCCACGGCCCAAGCGGACGACGACGACGCGGGCGACGCCTACTGGTATCCGCGACCGCAGCAAGCGATGATGCCTCCCCAGATGATGCCTCCCCACCAGCAGCAGCAGCAGCAGCCGGCGATGGATCATCGCGAGCAGCTCTTCCGAACCATCGGCAAGTGGATCAGCGAGCGCCCGACGCCCGACGCCCACATGCCGCCCCCGCCTTCGTCTGCGTCGTCTGCGGTGAGCGCCGCCGTCTCGCTCGAAGCCGCGTTCAACGTCATGAAGCACATGTCGCACGGCGAGTTCTCGCAGGGACTCGCGCCGCCGCTGACCGTCACGACGCCTCGATCGGCTGCGCTCCACCACAGCAAGAAGCGCCAGCGGAACGACGGTGCGTCGTCCTCCACCGCTGGCACGTCATCGTCCCACGTGGCGACGTCGCACGCCTCGCACCGCCCAGGCTCGGGACCGAAGCGCTGCTCGGTCGTCGACTGCGGCAAGATCGCCGTGAGCAAGGGGCTTTGCCGCGGCCACGGCGGCGGTCGTCGCTGCACGTTCCCGGGCTGCACCAAGTGCGCGCAGAGCCGAAGCCCGTTCTGCTGGGCGCACGGCGGCGGCAAGCGCTGCGAGGCGCCCAACTGCCGCCGCAGCCGCAAGACCAAGCGCTTCTGCGTCGACCACATCGACATGGAGCTCACGGTGCCGCTGCCGGGCGACTCGGAGCCGCACGGCAGCGGCGCCGCGTCCTCGGACACGGAGAGCGTCGCGTCCACGGCGACCGTCAACTCCACGGCGTCGCTGTCGCCCGTCGGCAGCAGTCACCACGGCAGTAGCATGAATGCGAGCCACGCCGTGCTGCGCCACCTCCCGAGCCTCGCGGCCGCGCTCAAGCGGCCGTTCCCGACCACGGGACAAATGGTGCCGACGGAGCTGCCGCGCGTCGTGACGCTGCCGCAGTCGCGCGAGCGGCTCTGGCCGTCGACGCCCGGCGCGGCCACGACCACAGCCGCGGTGCAGCCCGTGCAGCTGCAGGCGACGGCCTGGTCGCACTAGTCACTCTGTGCTTTCATTCTCCATGTCGTGGTGTCCCCCGTTCGTTCGTTCTCCGTCGCAACGCTAGTCATTAGTTGTCCACGATATTACTTCAGCTACTACTACTACTACTCCAAGCAAAATGCAAATGCAGAAAGAAAGAAAGAAAGACAAACCACAAGCGAACGCGTACGATTCCGACGTCGTACGAGCGTTGGTGTTTTTGTTTCTTCTTCTTCTTCTTCGCCTTGGGCGACGTCGCGACGGATGGTCCTCACAGGGGCTCGCGCTGCGAGAGCGCGATGGAGCGCAGCACGTGGCCGAGACTCGGCAGCAGGCGGCGGCGCGGCACGTCGAACGCCGCGCCAGCGGAGGACGACGCCACCGCCTCGAGCGACACGTGCGCCGCGCAGAAGCGCTTGGTCTTGCGCGAGCGCATGCAGTGTTCCACCTCGCAGCGCTGGCCGCCGCCGTGCGCCCAGCAGCGGTCGCTGCGGCTCTGCGCGCTCTTGGTGCAGCCCGGCGCCTGGCAGCGGCGCCCGCCGCCGTGGCCGCGGCAAAGCCCGCGGCTGACCGAGATCTTGGTGCAGCCCGTGCGCTTGCACGGCTTCTGCGCGCTGTGGCACGCGGCCGTGAGCGGCGCCGCGAGAAAGCTCTCGTAGATGGCTTGCTCCAGCGAAAAGTCCTTGGAGCGGCCGTTCAGCCGGCGGATGCGCTCGAGTGCCACGCGCACGCTCTGCTGCACCGCCATCGACGGCGGCGACGCTGCCGACGCGACCGAGAACGCCTCATCCTCGTGCTCAATGGAGCTGCTGGATCCAAGAGAAGAACGGGGAGGAGGAGAAGGAGACGGCGCAAAGATATCGGCGGTCTTCTCCTGAGCGCTCAGCGATCCAGGCGCCGTCGTCGGCCTGTGGGAGCCGCGACGAGGCGGACGAGGCTCTTCGTAGAGGTTGGACGCGGCGAGGAACGACGCCGAGTCCATGGGCGTGGTCGACAGGAAGCGCGGGCAGACGGAGGCGGGGGCGTCGTGGCGATCGCGAGGACGGATGCACAGAGAGTTGCGGGAGACAGCGAGTGTCGCGTGCCTCTGAATGAGCGAGTGAGGCGAAATGGAAGCTCCGCGAGCGGTCGGTCGTTTCATTCACAACGAACGCGCCCGCATCAGGATCAACCAGGGGGCCGCCATCCGCCAATGGGAGGGATGGGACTCCTGACGGTCTCGGTCTCCGTCTCCGTCGCCAATGTACTAGAGAACGTTCATCGTCCGACCGCCGAGCTGACTCCCTGTACTGATGATCCCATGCAAACAGGCATGCAGGGGATCAGTTACTGATCGCCTGCATGCCTGTTTTCATTCTGCGCTTTCCACATTTCCAGGGAAACTGGGAACGCGGCGACCATTGGGCGGCGCCGCATGGAAGCGTTCGCGCACGTTCTCTTCCAATTATTGTGCGCGGACTCGATGGTGTGTCTCGGCGTCTTGACGACAGGCTGCTGAGTCAGTGAGTCAGTCATGCAGCGACACCTGAACTCCTTGAGTCAGTCAGACACGGCGACGATGGATCATGCACGCTGCTTGCACCGACAGCAAGAAAGGCCCATTGCTCTGAGAGATCCACTCACTGGCTTCTCACTGCCTGGTCTCTGGCGTCATCAGTCACGTGTTGCAGGGTACGTACAGTGTAGCTCCTCATGGATTCCATGATGGAATTCCACGAGGTCCAGGAGCACGAGACCTGACTGCGACGGCATCCGGCGCGTCGTGATTAAACGTCAAGAGCGTGCAGCTGGCGACTGCTGAGGTCGAATCCTGCATGGCACAAAGATTCGGTCGCGTATCCGTCCGTCTGGCGGCGCGACCGAACCGCGGCGGCCTTCGATTCCATGCCATTCCTTCGAGGCTGGAAGGAATGGATTCCATGATGGAATGGGTGAGCCATGTGGCGGCGCAGAACTTGGTCGATGGAAACCAGAACGCACCCCTTATTCCAGTGCATTTTAATCGTATTTCCCATAATGCACTGAGAGAACAGCCATCTCCACCATTAGTCGACGCCAGAACAGGTGACACGTCAAGTGGCCGGACTGGGACATGCGCCGAGCCACCTGTTCAGAGCTCATCCACACTGCAACCTCGCGACGCGGCGGCGTGTTCCGAAGCGCGTGCTGTCCCCACGTGATGGCATGGCGTCGCACCTGCGCTACGCCCGCTGTGTGCCCATCGCTGCTACTGCTGTTGCTGTCGACGCGGGCGCTCCGGTTTTAGTCAGTCAGTCAGTCAGTCGGGCAGTCAGTCGCTGAGCTCTTCCCTCATTCTCCGATTCTCCCCTCGTCGCGCGCCAGCCTCCCGTCGACTCGCCACAGCAAAGAACGATGAAGCTCCTCGCCGCTTTCGCTGCCTTGACTGCGCTGGTGAGCGCGCCCTCGGTCCTGGCGGACGACTCGGCCGCGCCCAAGTGGTCTTACCGCGCCAGCGACGGTCAGTCGCACGGCCCGAGCAAGTGGGGCGCCGTCAGCGCCGCCTGCGACGGCAAGCGCCAGTCGCCCGTCGACATCGCGGTCAAGGCGCTGTGTGACGACGGCGAGCGCCAGTCGCCGCTCGTGTTCTCGGGCGAGTGCCCGGCGTTCAAGATCAAGCAGATGCACGACTCGTTCAAGGCCGAGTCCGCCAACGGTGCGTATACTTGCAGCGAGGCAAGCAGTCATCATCATCGTCATCCTCCAGCACTGACATTGACACTGTGTGTTGGCTGCAGGCGCGTGCCAGGTCGCGGTCAAGAACAAGCCGTACTCATTCCTGCAGCTCCACTTCCACATGCCGTCCGAGCACACGCTAAACGGCAAAGCCATGGACGCCGAGGTGCACTTTGTGCACAAGGCGGCGGACGGCGGGCTCGCGGTCGTCGGGCTTTTCCTGCAGAAGGACGCCGCTGCCGAGACGGACCCGTTCATTGCGTCCTTCTGGAAGCAGATCGAGTCCGCCAGCACCAACGCCACGCTCAACGCCACGCTGTAAGTCTTCCACGTTGTGGTCGTCGCCGCTCGTTGTGTCTCTGACTGTCACTCCGCCTCTCTCTATGCAGCCCCTCGTTCCACACTGCGGTGCGCAAGACCGCTGGCGCAGGTCGCCTCTTCAACTACGCGGGCAGTCTGACGACGCCGACGTGCGATGAGACCGTCGACTGGTGGGTCGTCGAGAAGCCGCTCAAGGTCTCGGCCGCGGGCCTCGACAAGCTGCGCCCGCTCATGGAGCGCCTCAAGGCCGCCGACCGCGGCACGAACGCGCGTCCTGTCCAGCCGCTCAACGGCCGCCAGATCAGCGTGTATTAAGTAGACTGAGATGAAGACCAAGTGCCGTGAAGCGTAGCGTTGCGTGTCTGCCTAGAGAGAGTGTAATCCTGAATGCCAATGAGGACTCCTTCCACGCCATATTCTTCAGGCAATTTCTACTAAACCACGTTAATCCGCTCCCACCTCTGCGTCAACGCCATGCACTTCTTGTCGTGGTTGTGCGTCCGTCAGTGGTTTCGGACCCGAGCAGTGTGGTTCGTGTGCGGTGCATTCGTGAGAGGTCAAGAACCGACGGCCAGCGCTGGAGAGAATAGCTGTTTGTTTCGGGGCCAAAATACCATCTCGGCTCTCGATCTCAGGATGAAAGGCTACGTCGTCTCGAGGCGGAGAAACGTGGAGGCGTTGGCGTGGTGGAGAGTGCGTGCGATCAAGTGAAAGCAGACAGCTATCCTTGTCTCGACCGCAGCAGTCGTTTCTTGTTCGTCTAAACCCGTTGTGTCGTTTCTGAGCTCTTCGTCCTGAGCTGTGGCGTCGCGTTGCAACCACTCGCTGTCGATCTCAGTCAGCAGGAGCAGCGACCGACAAGCCATTCTGCAATTTCTTCACTCAAGACACGCAGACAGATCGTCTCCACCAGCGTCGCAAAGACGATCGAGGCACCATGACAGGTGAGACCAAGGGAGCCGAGACCTAAGGAGCCGAGACCAAGGGAACCGCGATGCAGCCCGCGACAACGACTGCGGATTCGTCCAAATACGAGTTCTGGGATGTCGGTACGTATGGGTTTCGGGTGGCGTGGCTCATGCCTTGGCGTCTGAAGTCATCTGTGCTCTCGGCTGACAGCTTGCGCAAATCATGAAAGTTAGTTTAGAATATTGGTCACGGCAACCACATCAAAACAACCCCAGTAAGGTTGTCGATTTCGATCAAACGTGATTGACACTCGGAACTGTTTGACGAAAGATTCTCGTTTCCACCACAAGTGCCAGGTCGCGGTCAAGAACAAGCCGTACTCGTTCCTGCAGCTCCGCTTCCACATGCCGTCCGAGCACACGCTCAGCGGTGAAGCCATGGACGCAGTCTGACGACGCCGACGTGCGATGAGACCGTCGACTGGTGGGTCGTCGAGAAGCCGCTCAAGGTTTCGGCTGCTGGCCTCGACAAGCTACGCCCGCTCATGGAGCGCCTCAAGACCGCCGACCGCGGCACGAACGCGCGCCCCGTGCAGCCGCTCAACGGCCGCCAGATCAGCGTGTACTTGAGTCGAGTGCGTGGTGGAATGGCATGTCGGGTCTGCCTCGAGAGTCATAACGTGAATGCTGATGTCGTCTCACACGATGCAAAATACACACATGTGGAGCTTTCGAATAGGCTGTCCGGTAGGTTCCTAGAGCCGTGTCGCTGCTTGTGCGTCTGGCCCTCGTGGGACGCTTAGCAGTCCCTTGTGAAGATATGAGTGGGGCGAGAGAGTTCGTGTGCGATGCGTCCGCGAGCGACAGAGACCTCGTCCCGTGAGTGGGGGCGAACGATGAGTGCGTCAATTGCTGCTGACTGACGGGTGACTGTTGGAGCGAGATGCTGTTCGTTTCAATCCCCAAGCGTGGACGAAACCCACAAACCTCGTGGCGCCCAACGCGAGCCGCTCGATTCTGGATTAAGGAGAGCTGCTTTTTCTCCTCCCACGTCGCTAAGGTGGAAGGGTTTGTTGGCTATCTCGAGACAGCCCTCGCCTCACAACAGACAATAGCAGTCAGCTTTTCTTGTCTAGACAGTAGCCAAGTTTGTCGTAACTGCTGATCGATTGGATCGTGGCGGAGCTTCGGTCCTGAGCTACGTGCGACGTTGCATTGAAACCACTCGACGTCAATCCCTGCGCCAGGCACCAGCAGCCTGCAGCCTACGACAGGTCATTCAGCATTTTCTTCAGTCAAGACGACCTCTGACAACCAGTCAACCGAGAGATCGAGAGACCAGGAGACCAAGACCGAGAGACCAACAGGTAGTGAACCACAAGCAACGGCAAGACGACTCGAGTCGCCATGACAGGCGAGGCCAATGTAGGCGAGACCAAGGGAGGCGAGGCCAAGGGAGCCGCACTGCAGCCCGCGACGACCGTGGATTCGTCCAAGTACCAGTTCTGGGATCTTGGCTTCTATGGGTTCCGCTTGGCGTGGCTGGCGCTGCTCGTGATCCACGCGTTCTGCGCCTACTTCTACGTCATCTCGGGCATCCTGTACAAGCGCACGGTCGGATCCGTACTCGAGGCCTACCTCAACGTGTACCAAATCGGCATGAAGACGAGCGGGTACCCGACGGTGGCTGGAATACACTACCTGTTCGGAGTGGTGCACTTGATCATGGGGTCGCTGATGTTGCTCTGGAGTCTCTTTCGGCGCCGATTCAGCTTCGGTCCGCTTCAAGAGCTGGCGGTTCGGGCGCATCGCACCTCAAGCAAAGTCGCGTCTCGTATTGGCGCCGACAAGGCGCCTGCAGGCACCACACAAGGGGCTCTTCGTACGCGACGCCGCGTGGTTGGTCTCGCTGAGCGTGTGTGGATTCGCCTGTTTGATCGAACGGGCTTCTTCGGCGTCGAAGGCAAGTACTTTGAGCATCTTCTCATGGCGCGAGAGGTGCTGGAGACGACGCTGCAGATGATTCAGGCGTACCGCATGAGCGAGTACCTCGCGCGCCCGTGGCTCAATCGGTTCTATCTTGGCATCCTTGTGGTCAACTGCTGGGTCGGACCGCTTGTTCACATGGTTTGCCGCCGCAACAAAATGAAGCGCCGCGCGCTCGCGCTCCTGTGCGACGGCACCCTCGATCTCATGTCTGCGATCGGCGTGTCGTCGCTCATCATGCTGTCGTTCTACGGGGATTACGACTATAAACTTGGCGGTTTTGTGAGTTTCAAGTGGTACGATGACAAGTGGTTCGTGCGTACGGTATCCGAACTGCAGATTCTCCTGGTCGCGTCGTGGAGCGATCTCTGTAGCCGCATCGTGTTCTCTGTCGGGCTGCTTGCGTGTCTGGAGTCGATCAAGGAGGTGCTGCGCGAGGCGCCAGCAGACTCTGCGGCCTCCCCGACTACCGATGGGAAGGATTTAAAGGCGATCAACGGCGCTGCGGCTCCGAATGAGAAGCAGCTCGCGTCAACCACGGCGCCTTCGATTCCGCCTCGACACCAATCCCGTCGACTAAAACTAGTCTCATCATTCCGAAATGCGCGCTCGAGCTCGGAACGTTATCTGCTTCAGGTTGTCAACGGGAGTCTGCTTGCGGTCGGCATCGTGGCTCTCGGGTTCCATCTCCATGCGGAAAGTATCGAGACAGTCCACCAGTGCGTCACTCAGCTTCATCCGTGGACGTCGAGGGCGCCTGCGTGCCTGCTTCTTCGCTTGGACTGTCACTACAGCAATCACGTCGGCAGCTCCAGCGAGGTTACGAAGGAGTGGAGTGAGCTGGATCTCTCGTACACGCGTCGCGTGCTGATGATGCACTGCTCGGCTCTGGAGATGCCTCCCCTTCTACAAGGCATCCATAATCTCATCGCGCTCAAGATGTACAACACGACGATCAACCAATGGGGCAATGACGCAGCGATCACTGGAACGCACCACCCTCGCATCGTCTCCATCGTTCTAGGCCGCGTCAACATGACGGGCGGCACGCTTCCCGCTGGCCTCGTCGACCCCGACTTTCCTGCGCAGCTTACGGACGTCAGCTTCGCGTACTCCAATCTTCGTACTGTTCCCGATGAGATCGCGACCTCGTGGCCGAGCGGCGCTGGCTTTGGCTGCGAGGTGTGTGAGTTCACGTCGATCCCGAAGGCGGTGCTCGGGATCCGCGACCTACGATGGGTCACATTCGCGAAGAACCCGCTGGCGTCGTTCCCGACAGAGTGGTTCGCCAGCCCGAATCTCCAGATCATCAACGTCGCTGGCATCTCCTTCCCGTCGTTTCAGGCGCCCAATCCAGCGATCTTCGCCACGAACAAGCTCGTTCGCCTGTACCTCATGAACACCAACATCACGTACCTGCCCAAGTGGGTCGACTACTACATCTACAAGCCTCGCAGTGTGTGGTACATCCCTCCGCTCGACCTCTCTGAGACGCCGTTTTGCACGGCGTTCACGGAGCTCCGCACCGGCACGAGAGATCAGCTTCCGCAGGAGTGGCTGGCAGGAATTCCTGCGGACCAGATCTCCGATGTGATGTATCTGCGCAAGAATAACGTGAGTACTGTCGACGGACTGATCAAATGCGACAGCCAGTGGACAATCTTCTTCCCGACGGAAGCTGAAGACGCGCGCTACAGCCTCGCGCAGAACTGATGCATGCCTACATAGCTGCATATTTGTAGTTGAACACATCGCATATACATTCTACCTTGGACGATGAACGTTCGATGCCCTCGTGTTTTGACTCGGTTTCATCGCCAAATTTCGTCACAATCGGGAACCCTCGCTGGTCCGTTTTGACACCATCCGTTGCGAAACTGCTCGAGTAGTGGGTTTCACTGCGTCGCCCTGTTCCCTCTCGTAGGCAGCGGAAATGATGGCAGACAACCAACTGCCTCGGTGGTTGGTGAATGGGCAACATCACTTCGACTTTGCGCTCTTGAACGCACCAATCGATCTCTACCAAGCAAGATGACCGACGACGCACTTGCCGTCGGAGCGGGGGACACCTCTGGGCGGCCGCCTCCAGCCGAATCGAATCGAATCCAGTTCTTCGATGTGTCGACGCATGCATTCCGTGTGGCGTGGCTCGTGCTTCTCTTGGTACACGTCTTGTGCGCGTACTTCTACTGTATCTCGGGGCTGCTTTATCATCGAACGCCTGGCTCCATCTCGGAAACCTATTTGGTCACGTACAATATCGGTATCGGCATTCATGCGTACCCCACCATCTCAGTCGTCCATTATGTCTTTGGTGTCATTCACATTCTAATGGGCGGCCTGATGATTGCTTGGACACTGTACCGTCGTCGATTCAGCTTTGGACCACTTCAAGATCTTCAGACGTCGCCGCAGCAATCGGGGAAGCGGGCAAAAACCAGCAAGACGCCGCGTCTTGGAAGCGGAGGGCAGTTGCATCCACTTGGTCGACTGGTTGGGCTCGTCAAAGGACTCTTGATTCGTCTATTTGCCCGCACTGGACTCTTTGGTGTCGAAAGTGCATACTTCGACCACTTGCTGACAGCACGCGAAGTTCTGGAAACGATTCTTCAGACTATCCAGGCGTATCGCATGAGCGAGTACCTCTCCCGACCATGGCTCAATCGATTCTATCTGGGCATCCTCGTCGTCAACTGCTGGTCTGGATCGCTGCTTCACGCTGTTTGCCATCGCGACAAAATGAAGCGGCGCGCGCTGACGCTTGTGTGCGACGGGATCCTGGATCTGATGTCTGCGATCGGAGTTTCGACGCTCATTATGCTGTCGTTCTACGAAGACTATGACTTTCAGCTCGGTGGATTTGCCACTACCTTGTGGTACGGTGATCAGTGGTTCGTTCAGACCGTATCTGAGCTGCAGATTCTGCTTGTGGCATCGTGGAGCGATTTGTGTAGCCGCATTGTGTTTTCTCTGGGTTTACTGGCGTGTCTGGAATCCATCAAAGACATCCTCCGAGAAACTCCACCATCAAACATCGCGAACACAGCGAATGATTCCCGCATCACACCTGCCGGAGCGCCCACTTCGCCACCGCCGACCAAAACCTCGTCGGCCAAATACTCGTTATCTAAACGAACGTCAACCGCCCGCTTCCACCTGGTGTCGTCGTTCCGAAGAGTCAACTCGTTCTGGCAGCGTCGAGCGCTTCAGTTGATCCACGCGTGTCTCGTGATAAATGGCTTCATTGTGTTAATTCTCCATCTTCATGCCGAGACCATTCAGCCGCTTCAGCAATGCGTAATCCAGATTCATCCTTGGACCAAACGGATACCTGCTTGTTTGCTAGTGCGACTTGACTGTCACCGTAGTCAGCATAGTGGAGAGGCAGCCAAAATCGCAGCGGAATGGACCGCGCTCGATCCAGCATACGTGCGACGGCTTCTTGTGACGCACTGTCCAGCCATTGAGGTTCCTGCGGCTCTTCAAGGCTTCTCCAACCTCGTTGGCCTCAAGATGTACAACAACACAATCACTCGATGGGAGGAAGACGCTGCGCTTACTGGCACACACCATTCAAAGCTCGTGACGGTGATCTTCGGTCGCGTCAATACAACCACGAGATCTATTCCACCGGGCCTTGTATCGCCAGAGTTCCCACAGCAGCTCACGGATGTCAGCTTTGCTTTTTCGAACATCGAGCGAGTACCAGACGAATTGGCGGTAAGGTGGCCACCATATTCTGGGTTCGCATGTGAGGTGTGTCAGTTCACATCGATTCCCAAGGTCGTGCTGGAGATCTCGGGACTGGCTTGGATTGCTGTGTCAAAGAACCCGCTCGCTGCATTTCCAGTGGACACTTTCAGAAGTCCAAGCGTTAGCATTTTGAGCTTCGCTGGGATCTCGTTCCCGTCGTATCAGCTTCCAGATACCAGTTTCTTCGCTTCAAGTGCAATCTCTTTGATTTACCTGCAACAAACCAACATGACGTATCTGCCGAAATGGGTCGACGTATACCTCTCCAAGCCTCGAGATTTGTGGTACAATGCACCAATCGACCTCTCTCAGACACCGTTTTGCGCTGCACTGGGCGAGCTTCGAGCTGGAACAAGAGATCAGTTTCCTCCGGAGTGGCTTCTTGGGGTTCCGGCTGATCAGGTTTCTGACTTGATGTATCTTCGACGCGACAACTTGACGGCAATCGATGGCTTGATTGAGTGCTCAAGTGAGTGGACCATCTTCTATCCAGCAGAGGGAGAAGACGGATCGTATGGCCTTCAAGAGACTGGAGCATAGATCAAGCTGCGGTATTGGGTACCGAATGAGCCGTCGCCGGGCGCCTTTTCTTTCAAAGAATACTCGTGTTGCCGGAGTATATGCATTGGCTTGAATAGGGCCTGGTAGAAGAAGCCAGAATTCGCCAATGGTGTCAACGCAAAACCAAGTGATGCCCTTTGTAACACAATACGCTGGGCGACGTTGAGTGTTGTTGTCCTGGTTGAGTTAAGGTTGAGTTTTTTTTTCGCCTTCTCAAAGTGCACTCAAGGCGAACAGATTGGACCAATGCTTGCGACGGTAGTGGCTAAACAGGGTCTCCCTTCGAAGTCTCGTGGTCGACTGCTGGCTTGGTCTTTCGATTCTTGTAGTTTGCCACCATGGCAACATGCATTGTGGTTCATTGACCCTGTTCTGCAATCTGATCTCAAATCTCAAGTTCGCCATTGGATATCTGGCAACAAAAAAAGGAGAAGTTCGGCTGGTGCAATCGTGCAGCGCATTCAAGTTGAAGACGCATCGAAGGATACGATGTCGTCGAAAGAGCCATTGCTGTCTCGACGTTTCCAGAACTCTGATGTTCTCTTTGGTCACTTCCATTGCGGCGACGAGATGTCTTCCAAAGAGTGGGAGCTGCTTCGCCGCATGCCGATGAGTACCTAGTACCTCCAATGTACCGCGCGACTTGGACCTGCCCAGTCATGGCAATCCTTCGCCAACGAGCTTGTTTGCTGCCCTAACTTGAGGAGCTACAACAGCGACTGCACAATGACGTCCAGCGCTGGCGTGACACCCCACCCAGCTTGGTGATCGGTAGTGATGGCAAGCAACACGCGAACCAATCTCACAGCCACGCCAAAAATGCGTCGCTGCCCGGTCGGCAGTGTACGGTGCAGGCAAGACCGATTTACAACCGAAGTAGAACCTGGCACTTTATCTTGCTGGGCTGCGGATGATATGTGCCTCATACACGTGTCAATCCCCTTTATTCGCGTCCGTCGAGCTACAAGGCACTGGAGAAACAGTGTGAAGCCTCCGAGCTCTCCCCAATACGCGACGTTCCGCAGAAACAGTGACGACACGTGGTCGAGCCGCTCGGAGCTCACGATTCGATTCTTGCGCACAACACTGAGCTGCTCGTACACTTTCTCGTCTTGAGACTCAATGTCCCCGCTGTGGCAAAGGTAAAAGTGTCGGCTGTCGTCGAAGATTCGCACGAGCAACGGCAACAGACACGGATCGCATTGCAGCAGACGCTGTGCAGCCCGGTCATTACTGGAAGACAGCAGTTTGGCAGGAATGAGAGATCCGTTTTCCTCCCAAGTGACTTCGCAGTGTACCTGCCGGTCACGTAGCCGACTTGATGTATCTTCTTCACCAGAACGTGAGAGCGATCAACGGGTCAATTGAGATGTGCTGGCGAGCAGATACACCTTTTTCCTCACAGATCACAGAGGTGGACGACGCGAGGTACAGCCTCACTCAGACCTGACACGATCAGGCCGTTGAATACATTTCGCCGCCTGCTTTGATCCCAACCTTGATGCAGAGAATGGTGCGGTGAGAAATAGAAGGCGCTTGGATCGATGTATGGGCTCGGTGTCTGGCGTCACACAAACTGAACAAAAAGTTAGCCGTTATCGGTCTACTTTCGTCATCAATCGTTTCGAAACCGCTTGGGATGTTTGCAGCATTGTGGTCGCTCGACAGTGGTTTTCGTCGTGGTTGGCTCTTCAATTGGCGGCCGACACCAACTTCTTCGCCCTCATCCAAGCCATTTGACACTGCGCCCTCGGCAGCAGCAGGCTGCTTGGAGTTGGAAGGATGCCACATCAAAAGCCCCTCAATGCAACAGCGATTGCCCCTGCTCGGGCGCATAAACTCGAGTCCACCCCAATGGTCTTCTTCGAGGTATCGGCATGTTCGTTTCGTGTCGTGTGGGTCTCGCTTCTCGTCATACACGTTTCGTGCGCTAGCTTCCACATCATCTCGGGACTGATATTCCAGCGAACGCCTGGCTCCATCTTGGAGACGTATCTGGTGACGTACAACATCGGTATTGGGGTTCACGCATACCCAACCATCGCGGCCATCCACTTTGGTTTTGGGGCCATTCATGCGATCATGAGCGTCCTGATGGTCGCTTGGACACTCTACCGTCGTCGATGCAGCTTTGGACCGCTTCAAGACCTTCACACGCCTGCACTGGAAGCGCAGGAGAGAGATGCGACAGTCAGGAGGTCAAAAGACACAAGCCGACAGCACGTAGGCTCACTGCGTCGACTAGTTCGGCTCGCTCGTAGACTTTTTCTTCGCCTGTTTGCCCGCACTGGACTCTTTGGTGTCGAAAGTGCATACTTCGACCACTTGCTGACAGCACGCGAAGTTCTGGAAACGATTCTTCAGACTATCCAAGCGTATCGCATGGGTGAGTATCTCGCCCGACCATGGCTCAATCGGTTCTATCTGGGCATCCTCGTCGTCAACTGCTGGTCTGGGCCACTGCTTCATGCGGTTTGCCGCCGTGACATGATGAAGCGACGCGCGCTGACGCTTGTGTGCGACGGGGTCCTGGACCTCATGTCTGCGATTGGAATCTCGTCGCTCATTATGTTGTCGCTGTCCGAAACGTACGACTTCAAGCTTGGCGGATTTCCGGTCGACTTGTGGTACGACGACAAATGGTTTGTGCAGGTCGTGTCAGAACTGCAGATTCTACTCGTGGTATCGTGGAGTGATCTCTGCAGCCG
The DNA here is from genome assembly GCA_022836835.1 of Pythium insidiosum. Classification (NCBI taxonomy): domain Eukaryota; phylum Oomycota; class Peronosporomycetes; order Pythiales; family Pythiaceae; genus Pythium; species Pythium insidiosum. The sequence goes on from JAKVDI010000082.1 coordinate 65,437, forward strand.
CGTCGTGTTCTCTGTCGGCGTACTGGTGTGCTTGGAGTCTATCAAAGACATTGTTCGCGAGGCTACACCAGTAAAGGGCACTAGTGCTGCGAAGGATTCTCAAATCGCTCCTGCTGAAATTCGATCACCGGGGGCAGCACCAACGCCTGTATCCACGCATTCATCGCTCAAACGTGGTTCAACCTTTCACTTCCACCTGGTGTCGTCGTTCCGAAGAGTCAACTCGTTCTGGCAGCGTCGGGCGCTCCAGTTGGTCCACGGCTGCTTTCTAGTCAATGGCTTGGTCGTATTGATTCTCCATCTTCACGCCGAGACCATTCAGCCGCTTCAACAGTGCATAATCCAGATTCATCCTTGGACCAAACGGATACCTGCTTGCTTGCTAGTGCGACTTGACTGTCATCGAAGTGAGCATAGCGGAGAGGCAGCCAAAATCGCAGCGGAATGGGGCGCACTCGATCCAGCATACGTGCGACGACTACTTGTGACCCATTGTCCAGCCATCGAGGTCCCACCAGCTATTCAATGCTTCTCCAACCTCATTGGCCTCAAGATGTACAACAACACCGTCAGTCGATGGGAGGAAGATGCTGCTCTTACTGGTGCACACCATTCGAAATTGGTGACGGTGATCTTCGGTCGCTTCAACACGACCACGAGGTCTATTCCACCGGGTCTTGTATCCCCGCAGTATCCACAGCAGCTAACAGATATCAGCTTCGCTTTTTCGAATATTGAGAGAGTACCTGACAACTTGGCAACAAGTTGGCCACCAAACGTTGCATTTGCGTGCGAGGTATGTCAATTCACATCGATTCCCAAGATCGTGATGGAGATCCCCGAGCTAGTTTGGATTGCTTTGGCAAACAACCCGCTCGCTGCTTTTCCCGTGGACGCTTTCAGAAGTCCAAGCGTCAGCATTTTAAGCTTCGCTGGGATCTCGTTCCCGTCGTATCAGCTTCCAGATGCCGACTCCTTTGCCGCGACGACGCTCTCACTTCTCTATCTTCAGAATACCAACATGACGTATCTGCCGAAATGGGTCGACGTATACCTCTCCAAGCCTCGAGATTTGTGGTACAGTGCACCCATCGACCTCTCTCAGACACCGTTTTGCGCTGCACTGGGCGAGCTTCGAGCTGGAACTAGAGATCAGTTTCCTCCGGAGTGGCTTCTTGGGGTTCCGGCTGATCAGGTTTCTGACTTGATGTATCTTCGACGCGACAACTTGACGGCCATCGATGGCTTGATTGAGTGCTCAAGTGAGTGGATAACGTTTTACCCGATGGAGAGAGAAGATGGAGGGTATGGCCTTCAACAGACTGGAGCGTAGATCAAGCTGCGGTATTGGGTGCCGAATGAGCCGTCCAGTACCGTTTTACAGCGCTCGTATCCACGCTGAACGGTTGGGATGGCTGGATTGCGATCAGTGTCGACGACACAATGCCTGAAGCAATGCTCCAAGTGTCTCTCTCACTCGTTCTTCTTCTCCAGTGGGACATCGTTTTCGCGAGAATGTCAGCGCCTTTCAACGGTCTAACCGAGTACACGGGCGAGTGGAACATGCTCTTCTCAACAATGGAGCAATGCGCGCACTACAGCCTTCGGAAGACGTGACGAAGGACACGCCGCATACTCATTCGTCCCCGCATGTTGGTTTCCCTTTCCTGCTCTTAATTACGATACGACATGTCCGTGTACGTATCTAGCTAGCGTTATGTGGACCACCTTAATTTTGCACCATCATGGCACCCAACATGACGGACACTGTCGTCGATGGCTTCAATGCCCTGAGGAATGAAGGAGCGAGAGGATCTTGTGAGCCACCGATTGAGAGTCTCTACCTCACAACGATCACCAGCAGCCGCAGCCGTAGTGGTAATGGCAGCAGCAGCAGATCTCGTGATGGCTGAGTGTTGGAATCAGCATGATCCTGATGATCCGGATGGCGACTTGCAGTATCCGGAAGATCCAAGGTCCAGCGACGGTTCCGAAGGGTCGGTCCCGTGGTGTATGTTGTATGGTTTGGTGCGGAGATCCCGCATATGCATAATAAACAGTCTCAAAATCTACCCCTGCTTGCCAAGTCCTCGTGTTCCTCTCGCCGCCCTGTTGATTCCAACAGGGTTATGAGCCCAACAACCAATTGCTAGGAACCAATATGGCGGAGTACAAGATGAAGTACCACGAGAACGGCCTTCCCAAGAACTGGGATGGCAAGGATTGGGATACGTACAAACGTGCCATGACCAACTTCTTTGCTGAACAAGATCTGCTCGACACGGTGGAGAAGAAAGATCAAGATGCCAAGAAGGAGAACAAGGTTCGCATGTATATTGACATGTCAGTTCCACCGTCGGTTGCAGCACAGCTGCGGGAAGCCAACACTGGTTCGGATATGTGGGAGACTCTGTGTGAGGTGTACGAGACAAAGAAGGATGCAGTGTTGCGTGCGCACAAGATCCGGCGGTTGCGGTCGGAGTTGGAGAACATGTCGTTCCGATTGGGTGGTGATATGAACCTGCACCTGGCCCAGATGTTCAACAAGAAGCGCGAGTTGGAGCAGCTCGGATTCAAGGTCCACGACATTGAAATGATCGACTTGATGCTAAAGAGTTTGCCTCATCACTCAGTCTTTCTCTCGTTTAAATCCGTCCTCAAGTTCGGCTCAGATCGAGCCAACCTCGATCCGACCGATGTGCGCCATCGAATGTTGTTGGCGGCACAGGAAGTGGCCGAGATACAAGCCCAAGTTGGCCGTGGTCAAGCGACTGGCGGTAAGGGCAAGGCCAGAGGCGATGACAAGGGGGCAAAGGACAGTGGGAACGGCGGTGAAGTCGGCGCCCGTCGGTGTTTTAAGTGCAAGAGTATTGGGCACATCAAAGCCAATTGCCCCAAGGTCAAGAAACTGTCTGCTGGTGAAGGCAGCGGAGGGGCCACAACGAAGGAGACAAACGTCTTTCGTAATGATGGTCACCAATCCACACATGTGTCTGGAAGTGATGTTGGAAAAGTCACTGGTGGTGAGCCAATGAACGGCCAAGTGAATCACCAGCAGCAGTTTGATTCAACTGAGCACCTGTGGTATTTCGATTCTGCGGCAGATGCCCATGTGACCGGCAACCGCGACTACTTTGTGACCTTTGAGGAGTTCTCTGAGGGCTACAACGTAACGGCAAGTGGTGTATTCCCCGATGTGAAAGGGCGAGTCGAGGGCATCGGTACAGTCGCGCTGGTGACTGAGGTGAACGGAAAGAAGGTGAGATTCTACGTCGATGAGGTACTCTATCTCCCTGGGGCACGGTATAGTCTGCTGTCATCGGGTCTCGCTGAAGAGCAGGGTTTCGAGTACGAGTACGATCGCTCACACCGACGCTACAGGATGATGATGGATGGAGAGGTGCTGCTCAACGCAGAGAAATGCGGCCTTTCGTACAAATTCTACTCGTCCCCCGCTGGTGTGACTCTACCTGACGATGTCACGCGAACCGCTGATGTGATCGTAAACTACACCACGACGGACGGCGTTGGCAGTTTGAAGGTCTGGCATGAGCGGCTAGCTCACACTTGTACTCAGTATGTGAAGCTGATGGCTGACCGCGCGATGGTGGACGGTATGCTGGTGACGAGACGTGAGCACGCGGCCTGCGATGCGTGCCACCTGGGAAAGCAACGAGCAAAGAAACACCACAAGAAGCTCGATCGCAAGGTCTCGGCGCCCAACCAGATCGTGTATGCTGATCTCATGTTCCCCAGTAAGTCGAACGGGACTAGGTTCAGTGCAGTGTTGGTGATCATGGATGCCTACTCTCGGTTTCTGACTGTGCATCTTCTCACCTCCAAGAAATCATCCGTTGTGAATACACTGATGAAGCAGTACGTGCTGTGGGCGGAACGCCACGCTGGACGGGGAATCCGACGGATTGTGCAGCGTGAAGCTTTCGGTGATGATGCGCTGGAGTATCCAGTTGAACAAGTCCTGACGGACAAGGGACGCGAGTTCGTGAACGGTGAGATGGACGCCTGGTACAAGTCGCGGGGAATCGAGCACATCAAGGTGGGCCCCAAGAGCTCACAACTCAACCCATGTGAACGAGCTCATCAATCGTTGGCAGAGATGACCCGGGTGCAAATGGAGTCATCGGGATTGCCACGCTCGTTTTGGCCGGATGCACTCATCAATGCTGTGTATGTGAAGAATCGCGTCTACTGCAAAGCTGCCGGTGCTGTACCATACACCAAGATGTTCGGGATCAAACCGGACATTCATCACATCCGTAAATTCGGTGCACTTGCCTACGTGCACGTGCCCGATACACCTGATCGTCGTCGTGAAATGCACAACGCCAAGATCGGCTACTTGCTCGGCTACGTCGAGGATGTGGTGGGGTGCCTGGTGTACTTTCCAGGAGAGCGTACGAAGAAGTTCGTGTCTGATGTTCGCGTAGAAGAGAGTGTCTGTTATCGCGATCGACACTCCGTCGACCCTGATAGACCACCGGTTGGATCGTGGCTTCGATTTGATCGAGATGGCAACTCGAGCGATGACGACGCATCGTCAAGTAGTGGCGCAGTGAGTGGTGCCGCAATCGGCTCCAATGGCGACCAAGTTGCATCATCGCTACGTAGTGTTGTCAATCTCGACGTGTCTATGACAAGTGCAGTCGAAATCGATGGGGCCGTGGACGAAGACGACGATGAACAAGACAAAGACGTGCCCATGGACGATGGAGTGGATGACCCCATTGTTGATAGTGACGATCGTGCGATTGGTGCAAGTGTTCAGGACACGGGTACCAATGTGGACATCAATACGGATGATGGTGCCAACAACGATTCTACTAGTGGTGTGAACGGTAGTGTGGATCACAAATCCCAAGCAAGTGAACCATCACACGATTCCCCGGCCACGGAGGAAGAAGGAGATCAAGTATCAACTGAGGAAGGGAACAACAGTGTACTCAGTGGTGATGATGCCGGTACGGCATCGGATGCCGACGTGGCATCGCGCGACCAACCTGTGGTCGACAGTGAGTCAGGTGGTGACGGAGAGCCCCAGCTGCATAACGATGAGTCGGCAGAAGAAGATCAACAGTCGGATGGAAGTGAATCCACCACTGGTGTGTGTGGCTCGGTTTGTGGTTCCATGGATATGGATAACCTTGGAGAGTACCAACGTGGAGTGACAGTGGAGATCGATGAGCCAGTAGCGACACTGGAACCAGATATCGATCAGTTCATGGAGCAAGCACGTGTTCTCAAGCGCGACGGTCGTGAACCAACGCCGTCGGACAACTCGTTGGAAGAAGCTGCAGGAGCTAAACGGCAGCGAACAGGACTACGTGACCGAAGCACCATTCGCAAGCCAAAGAGATACGATGACTACGTGATGAACGCGTTTGCAGCAACGCGAGTGCTTGGACCTGATGGCAAGCCGATCGTGGCGTCGCAGCTCAAGTTGCCGAGGAACAACCGCGAAGCCAGACGCTCGAAGTTTTCTGACCTGTTTCGAAGGGCTCAGCTGGAGGAGTTGGCTGCTCTCAAAGGTAAAGGTGTCCTAGGTGAAATCCCCAAGTGCGAGATGCCAGAAGGTGCAAAGGCAATTCGCACGATGTGGGTGTGGGCCTGCAAGACGGACATGCAAGGATATGTGACTCGTATAAAAGCACGACTCGTGGCTCTGGGTAACCACCAGCGTGCTGGTATTGACTATACTGACACATTTGCACCGGTGGCAAGATCGTCGACGTTCCGTTTACTCGTTGCGATCGCTGCACTGTTTGGTCTCACGTTGTTCGGTGGAGACATCAACACCGCGTACTTGAATGCCCCACTGAAGATCCCACAGTACGTCGCGAGCATCGATGGATTCCCATGCAAGATTGATGGCCACATCTATGTGGTACTCAAGGCACTTTACGGCCTGTGCCAGTCTGGTCGTGAGTGGAATACCGAGCTTGACCGGTGGCTGACCGAGCGGGGATTTCAACGGAGTGCAACGGATCCTTGTTTGTACTTTCGCAACGCTGGTGATTCGATCATGTTAGTGCTGATCTATGTGGATGACATCGTGTGCGCAACAAATGATGAAGCCGGCAAGGTCGAGTTGTTCAGTGACTTGGACAAGTCGTACGGGATCAAGGACCAAGGAAAGTTGCAGTCGTATCTGGGAATGGAGATCACCCAGACCGAAGATGCCATCTACATCGCCCAGTCCAAGTATGCGCGTGAGATTCTGGAGAAGTTTGGGTACTCTGATGCACACAAGTCAGGGAACCCAATGGAGACCAACGTCAAGTATGTATCTGCGACGTGTGACGATGTCAAGGATTCGACATTTGATTACCGTGTAGCGATCGGTATGCTGATGTACTTGGCGACGTCGACACGACCCGATTTGGCTTATGCATTGGGCCAGTTGAGTCGATTTGTTTCGTGTCCAACGAAGGTGCACGTTGGCGCGGTGAAGAGAGTGCTCAGGTATCTCGTTGGTACCGTTGATCAGTCGATCCGATTCACGAGACGCACGGAACGACCGGATGAGGCCATCGTGCTGCGTGGATACTGTGACAGTGATTGGGGAGGCGACCCAGATACGAGAAAGAGCACCGGAGGGTTCGTGTTCGAAATGGCAGGTGGTGCTGTGTCGTGGTTGTCCAAGAGACAACCGATCATCGCCTTGTCCACGGCTGAGGCTGAGTACGTCGCAGCCTGTGAAGCGGCAATGGAAGCAACGGCTCAGTACAACATATTGACCGAGATGTTCCCGACGTACCAGATCAAGGCGGTGATCGGCATAGACAGCCAGTCTGCCTACGTGATGGCGACAAACCCAACATACAGCCGGCGAACTAGGCACATCGAGCTCAGGTGGCACTACGTGAGAGAACAAGCACGTCGAGGAGTCATCGAGTTGGAGAAGGTCAAAGGAGAGAACAATCCAGCAGATGCCTTCACAAAGGCACTGGACAAGAATCGACTTACCAAGTTGATGGCGATGGTCGGTGTTGGAGTCTGAGTTCCGGTCAAGGAGGACGACGGGTTCGAAGTGTTCACTTCGAGGAGGGCGTGTTGGAATCAGCATGATCCTGATGATCCGGATGGCGACTTGCAGTATCCGGAAGATCCAAGGTCCAGCGACGGTTCCGAAGGGTCGGTCCCGTGGTGTATGTTGTATGGTTTGGTGCGGAGATCCCGCATATGCATAATAAACAGTCTCAAAATCTACCCCTGCTTGCCAAGTCCTCGTGTTCCTCTCGCCGCCCTGTTGATTCCAACACTGAGAGCAGACGTCTGGTCGTTTCGAAACTCCGCTAGCTCATGAGCTCATAACCACCCAAGTGTTCACCCATTTCACTCGACTGCCAAACGGACGAGAGCGTGCGTGACGACCGCCATGACGGAGGAGGCGCCGACGACTGAGACAAGAGCGAGCAAGCGGGCAGTGCATGACCCACAGCAACAGCCTGCGTTCTACGACCTTCCACCGCTCGCGTTTCGTCTCGTGTGGCTCGCGCTCCTGGTGCTTCATGGCTTCTGCGCCTTCTTCTATGGCGTGGCTGGGATCATGTACAGGCGCACGCCTGGCTCGCTGATGGACGCGGTCATCCAGTCGTACCACATTGGCCTGCCGATAGACGCGTATCCAACGTTGGCTGCTGTGCATTTCGCGTTTGGCGGACTGCATGCGCTGATGGGAAGTCTCACGCTTCTTTGGTCGCTGTACCGACGACGCTGCTCCTTTGGTCCGCTTCAAGAGTTCGCTCTTGGCGCCTATCGACCTTCCAACAAAGTGGCATCGAGTGACACGAACGGAACGACCGCATCGACCGTGGCTGTCGACGAGAAGCCGTGGCGCCGTCGGCTTGGACGCCTCGAGAAGGTCGCGGCCACGTTACTCAGTCGCAAAGGCGTCTTTGGCGTCGAGGGCGAGTACTTCGACGAGATGCTGACAGTGCGCGAGGCAGTCGAGACGAGTCTCCAGGTCTTCCAGGCGTATCGCATGGCGCAGCACATGGCGCGACCATGGCTCAACCGTTTCTATCTGGGCATTCTCGTTGTGAACTGCTGGTCTGGATCGTTGCTCCACGCACTTTGCCGCCGCGAGAAGATGAAGCGACGGGCATTGACGCTGGCGTGTGACTTGATATTGGATCTCATGTCCGCCATTGGAGTGTCGGCGCTTATCATGTTGGCGTTGTACAAGGACTATGACGTCGACGCGGGTGGATTCTCCTACGCTCGGTGGTACGATGACACGTGGGCTGTGCGCACGACAGCTGAGCTCCGCGTTTTGTTGGTGACCTCATGGGGCGATCTCGGCAGCCGCGTTGTGTTCTCTATCGGTGTCTTGCTGTGTATGGAATCAATCAAGGAGATCTTGCGCGAGGCAGCAAGCGGGCGAAAAGCGGCAGAGAACGCTCAAGTCGTCTCATCGGCGTCAACGTTCGTTGCTTCGAGATCGCAGAGCAGACACAGTTCTTCGCGCCGTCGGTTGATGCTTTCGTTCCGCAACGTTGACTCGTTTTGGGTACGTCGAGCATTTCAGCTGATCCACGCACTCCTTCTGGCTGCCGGCGCTGTGGTGCTCGCCCTTCATCTTCATGCGGAGAGTGTGCCACGTCTTCACCAATGCATTATCCAAGTGCATCCTTGGGCAAAGGCAACACCTGCGTGTCTCCTTGTACGACTCGACTGTCACTACAGTGAGCACAATGGAGAGTCAGCCCACGTGACGAAGGAATGGAGGCTACTTGACCCGTCATCAGTGCGTCGCCTTGCGATCACCCACTGCTCTGCTCTTGAGATGCCGTCTGCACTGCAAGACTTTTCGAATCTCATCGGTCTCAAAATGTACAACGTCACAATCAGTCGGTGGGATGATGACGCCGCGCTCACCGGCAAGAAACAGCCTCTGCTCGTCACAATGATACTCGGGCGCGTGAACATGACCACGAGAGCGCTCCCGCCAGGGCTGTTGTCCACCGATTTTCCGCCGCTTCTTACCGATATCAGCTTCGCGTACTCAAACCTCCGTAGTGTTGCCGACGAAATCGCTACGCGTTGGCCACGCAATGCAGCATTCGTGTGCGAGGTGTGTGAGTTCACATCGGTCCCGACGGGTGTCGCGAACATTCCGGAGCCTCAGTGGCTCGGATTTGCGAGAAACCCACTCGCTGTCTTCCCGTTTGAGCTGCTGTCGAGTCCAAACCTCCAGGTTCCCAACTTGAATGAGATCATGTTCCCGTCTCTGCAGCCCACAGACCCCAACGTATTCGCAAATTCGCGTGTGGGCGTGCTCAACCTGCAGAACACGAACATCACGTACCTACCCCAGTGGGTCGACGCGTTTGTTTCACGGCCACGAGACGTATGGTACACCGCGCCGCTCCATCTCTCGGGGACGCCGTTCTGCGCTGCGCTTGCTGAGCTGCAGGCAGGGACGAGATCCCAATTCCCAGATGAGTGGATTCACGGAGTCCCAGCGGGCTCGTATTCTCGTTACATGTATCTCCGTCCCGGGAACGCCAGTGCCCTGGACGGGTTGATTGAGTGTCGTGTTGAAGGTTCGTTCTTTTATCCGACGGAAGAAGAGGACCAGCGCTACAGTTTACAGCATGCATAGGCTTTCGGTTCGTAGTTGGTAAAGCAAGAGAGGTTTGTTTTCCGGGCTTATGCTGCAGCGAGATGCTCGGGTATCCAAGTCTCATGTCAACGCTCCCTGTCCAATCGCATGCACCTCTGCGCCAAGCGACTGCAAGTGTTTGTGGGGCAAGACGTTGCGTCCGTCGAAGAAGAACGCGGGCTTGGTCATGCGATCGTACACGCGGTTGTAGTCGAGGCGCTGAAGCTCTTCGCATTCGGTGATGACCGCGATCGCGTGCGCGCTACACGCGGCGTCGTACGGGTCCGAGTGAAAGGAGACGTTCGCTGCGAGGTCGTCCCCGTCGATCCCCTGGCGGCGAAGCTCAGCGCGTCCGTCGTCCTCCCGCACGAGCGGATCGTAGATCGCGACCTTGGCTTTCTCGATCAGCAGCGCGCGCACGACCGATCCCGCAGCGGTCTCACGTGTGTCGAGCGTGTTCTTCTTGTAGGCGAAGCCAAAGAGGCAGATCTTCTTGTGGGTCACCGAGTTGTACATGACCTGCAGCATCTTGCGCACGAAGCGCTGCTTCTGGTAGTCGTTGATGTCGACGACGCGCCGCCAGTACGCAGCGACCTCTGGCAGCTTACGGACGTCAGCTTCGCGTACGCCAATCTTCGTACTGTTCCCGATGAGATCGCGACCTCGTGGCCAAGCGGCGCTGGCTTCGGCTGCGAGGTGTGTGAGTTCACGTCGATCCCGAAGGCGGTGCTTGGGATCCGCGACCTACGATGGGTCACGTTCGCGAAGAACCCGCTGGCGTCGTTCCCGACCGAGTGGTTCGCCTGCCCGAATCTCCAGATCATCAACGTCGCTGGCATCTCCTTCCCGTCGTTTCAGGCGCCCAATCCAGCGGTCTTCGCCACGAACAAGCTCGTTCGCCTGTACCTCATGAACACCAACATCACGTACCTGCCCAAGTGGGTCGACTACTACATCTACAAGCCTCGCAGTGTGTGGTACATCCCTCCGCTCGACCTCTCTGAGACGCCGTTTTGCACGGCGTTCACGGAGCTTCGCGCCGGCACGAGAGACCAGCTTCCGCAGGAGTGGCTGGCAGGAGTTCCTGCGGACCAGATCTCCGATGTGATGTATCTGCGCAAGAATAACGTGAGTACTGTCGACGGACTGATCAAATGCGACAGCCAGTGGACAATCTTCTTCCCGACGGAAGCTGAAGACGCGCTGCAGCCTCGCGTAGAACAGAATTGATGCCTACATAGCTTTACAAATTTAGACGCAAACATCGCATGTAATGTACGTCGTACCTTTGTTGGTACTCGCTTAATGCACTGGACCTTTGTCTCGGCTTCATAGTCGAGTTTAGTCACAATCGACAACCTTCGCTGGTGCGTTTTCAGTATCGTCCGTTGTGAAACTGCTCGTGTGGAGGGTTTCATCGCGTCGACACACTTCTCTCTCTCGTTGGCAACGGCACCGACATAGTGAGAGGCCAGAAGAACATTTGGGTTGATCTCCCTTGCTTTTGCCTAAAATCGATCTTCACCGAGCGAGATGTCTGACGATGCGCTTGCCGTCCGAGAGGTAGACACGACTGTGCGGGCGCCTTCAGCTGAATCGAGTCGAGTCGAGTTCTTCGATATGTCGGCGCGTGCGTTCCGTGCGGCGTGGCTCGTGCTTCTCCTGGTACACGCCATGTGCGCGTACTTCTATTGTATTTCCGGGCTGCTTTATCATCGAATCCCTGGATCCATCTCGGAAACCTACTTGGCCACGTTCAACATTGGTATCGGGATTCATGCGTACCCCACCATCTCAGTCGTCCATTATGTCTTTGGTGTCATTCACATTCTAATGGGCGGCCTGATGATTGCTTGGACACTGTACCGTCATCGGTTCAGCTTTGGGCCACTTCAAGATCTTCAGCCGTCGCCGCGACAATCAGGGCAGCGCGTGAATTCATCGAGCCAACAAAAAGGAAAACAGTTGCACGCAGTGTGGCGAATGGTTCGCCTCGCAAAACTTCTTTGCATTCGTCTTTTTGGACGCACTGGACTCTTTGGTGTCGAAAGTGCATACTTTGACCACTTGCTGACTGTGCGTGAGGCTGTGGAAACAATCCTCCAGACCTTTCAAGCGTATCGCATGAGCGAGTACCTCCCACGTCCGTGGCTCAATCGGTTCTATCTGGGCATCCTCGTCGGCAACTGCTGGTCTGGGCCACTGCTTCACGCTGTTTGCCATCGCGACAAAATGAAGCGACGCGCGCTGGCGCTTGTGTGCGATGGGATCCTGGATCTGATGTCTGCGATTGGAGTTTCGACACTCATTATGCTGTCGTTTTACGAAGACTATGACTTTCGGCTCGGTGGATTTCCCAGCAACTTGTGGTACGGTGATCAGTGGTTCGTTCAGACCGTATCTGAGCTGCAGATTCTACTTGTGGCATCGTGGAGCGATTTGTGTAGCCGAATTGTGTTCTCTGTTGGGATACTAGCATGTCTGGAATCCATCAAAGACATCCTCCGTGAAGCTCCATCATCGGATGCCGCCAACACAACGAATAATTCCCGCATCACACCTGCCGGAGCGCCCACTTCGCCACCGCAGACCCAAAAGTCAAAGTCGGCCAAATACTCGTCACCCAAACATGGTTCAACCTTTCACTTCCACCTGGTGTCGTCGTTCCGAAGAGTCAACTCGTTCTGGCAGCGTCGAGCGCTTCAGTTGATCCACGCGTGTCTCGTGATAAATGGCTTCATTGTGTTAATTCTCATCTCATGCCGAGACCATTCAGCCGCTTCAGCAATGCGTAATCCAGATTCATCCTTGGACCAAACGGATACCTGCTTGTTTGCTAGTGCGACTTGACTGTCACCGTAGTCAGCATAGTGGAGAGGCAGCCAAAATCGCAGCGGAATGGACCGCGCTCGATCCAGTATACGTACGACGGCTTCTTGTGACGCACTGTCCAGCTATTGAGGTCCCCCCGGCTCTCCAAGACTTCTCCAATCTGATAGCTCTCAAGATGTACAACAACACCATCAGTCGATGGGAGGAAGACGCTGCTCTCACTGGCACACACCATTCAAAGCTCGTGACGGTGGTGTTTGGTCGCTTCAACACGACCACAAGGTCTATTCCACCGGGTCTTGTATCCCCTCAGTATCCACAGCAGCTGATTGACATCAGCTTCGTTTTTTCGAATATGGATAGGGTTCCAGACAACTTGGCGACGAGCTGGCCGCCCAATGCTGGGTTCGCATGTGAGGTGTGCGAGTTCACATCGATTCCCAAGGTTGTTTTAGAAATCCCCGAGTTGTTATGGCTTGGCTTGGCAAAGAATCCTCTAGCTGCCTTTCCTGTACACGTGTTTAGAATTCCGACAGTCACCATCATGAGCTTCGCTGGCATCTCGTTCCCGTCGTATCATATTCCAGACAGCAGTTTCTTCGCTTCAAGTGCTCTCTCGCTCCTCTACCTTCAGAATACCAACATGACGTATCTGCCGAAATGGGTCGACGTATACCTCTCCAAGCCTCGAGATTTGTGGTACAGGTCACCCATCGACCTCTCTCAGACACCGTTTTGCGCTGCACTGGGCGAGCTTCGAGCAGGAACTAGAGATCAGTTTCCTCCGGAGTGGCTTCATGGGGTTCCGGCTGATCAGGTTTCTGACTTAATGTATCTTCGACGCGACAACTTGACGGCGATCGATGGCTTGATTGAGTGCTCAAGTGAGTGGACACTCATCTATCCAGCGCAGAGTGAAGATCAAGCGTATGGCCTTCAACAGACTTGAGCGTAGCTTCCGCAGCGATGTTGGACACAGAATGAGCCTTTGTGTGCAGTCGTTCGTTTCTTCGAGTCCGTATTAAAGCACTCACGTTGCTACAGTCAGTGCGTTGGGAGTATGTTTTCGTACCTAAGGTGGGGCCGTGATTTGCTTGTGATTTTCCGTGATGCACTGCTCTGCTCTTGATGTCCCATCAACACGACAAGAAACTCTCGACCAATGTCGGACTCAAGAGGCACGACATAACCATCAGTAACTGGAACAACGATGTTGGCAACATGCCTACGAGACACCACAAGCTCGATAAAAGCTCGTCACTACGGCACGTGGACGTATCAATTTGACGACTGGAACTCCTGCCGCCAGCTCCTCCATCGCCCGAAGATCCCCATAGCTTCGGTGGCTTGTCTTCTTGAGTGACCTGTTGGTGGCGTGTCCGTGGGAGCCATCGACGATTCCACAACTGCAGCACTTGCGTCTCTGTGGTATCTCGCTCCCTTCGTTTCAGCCTCGAGACCTGCGAACGCTGGCCTTCACTGCGCTCACACCGGTCTACCCAATCTGGTGTGCTTTTCCAAGTGGATCGATCCGTACGTCTCCATGCGTCGGGAGATGCAGCTCGTCGCGCTGCTTGATCGGATGGAAACCCTGGCTTGTGCTGCACTCTCTGTGTTGTGGGTACATTGGCTCGCATCGCATGACAGCAAGGTGTCGCGTTCGATCAAGAGTCGGACTGGAAGACGCGACGCGTCGGCTCCAACGTGTCAACGTCATCGACGGTCTGTTCCAAAGCCGAGCGAGTGGATGATGTTCTGCGGAGGAAGACAGACAGACAGATACACGCAACACGTTCTCATGTTGATTGCCATTGCCATGCACGGCTTGGTCCTGGTTTCCTTTGGCTCAATTTAGATATGGAACTAGCAAATCATTTACGTAGTTTGGAACTCGTGTGGCCCACCTTATTTGAAGTGGTGGACTCGACAGCATGCATGATCATTTCTCACTGTGAGGCCTGACTACTGTACTGTGGTTAGAAGAATTCCGTCTGAGCTACTGATGGATGCGGTCACAAGATGCCGCCAGTCGCGTACGCAAAGGTGACTGATGTACAATGCAAGTTGCATGCTCGGGTATCCAAGTCTCATGCCAACGCTCCCTGCCCAATCGCATGCACCTCTGCGCCAAGCGACTGCAAGTGTTTGTGGGGTAAGACGTTGCGTCCGTCGAAGAAGAACGCGGGCTTGGTCATGCGATCGTACACGCGGTTGTAGTCGAGGCGCTGAAGCTCTTCGCATTCGGTGATGACCGCGATCGCGTGCGCGCTACACGCGGCGTCGTACGGGTCCGAGTGAAAGGAGACGTTCGCTGCGAGCACCTCCGCGTCGATCCCCTGGCGGCGAAGCTCAGCGCGTCCGTCGTCCTCCCGCACGAGCGGATCGTAGATCGCGACCTTGGCTTTCTCGATCAGCAGCGCGCGCACGACCGACCCTGCGGCGGTCTCGCGCGTGTCGAGCGTGTTCTTCTTGTAGGCGAAGCCAAAGAGGCAGATCTTCTTGTGGGTCACCGAGTTGTACATGACCTGCAGCATCTTGCGCACGAAGCGCTGCTTCTGGTAGTCGTTGATGTCGACGACGCGCCGCCAGTACGCGGCGACCTCTGGCAGATTGAGCGTGTGCGCGAGGTACACGAGGCTCAGCACGTCGCGCTGGAACGAGGACCCGCCAAAGCCAAGCGACGCCTTGAGGAAATGCGGTCCGATGCGGTCGTCGGCGCCGACAGCACGTGCGACCTCGTGCACATTGGCGCCGGTGGCCTCGCAGATCGCCGAGATGGAGTTGATGCTGGAGATTCGCTGCGCGAGGAACGCGTTCGCGACAAGCTTGGCGAGCTCCGAGGACCAAACGCTGGACGTGAGGATGCGGTCGCGTGGCACCCAGTGCGCGTACAGCGACACGAGTCGCTCCACCGCTGCTTTGCCGGTGGGGGTCGGTTCGCCACCGATGAGTACACGGTCTGGGCGCAGCAGGTGCGCGATCGCAGAGCCCTCGGACGTGAACTCGGGGTTGGACACGACGTCGAACGTCACGTCGGCGCTGGTCGAGTTGGCGCGGAGCACCTCCTTCAGCGAGTCCGCCGTGCGCACGGGCACCGTCGACTTCTCGACCACGATCTTGCGGCTGCGCGCGACCTGCGCGATGCGTCGCGCGCAGTCCTCGCACTTGCTTGTGTCCGAGGCGCTGCCGGCACCGAGACCGCTCGTCTTGATGGGCGTGTCGACGCACACGAAGACGATCTCGGCCGCTGCGATGCACGCGTCCATGTCGGTGCGGAAGAAGAGGTTCACGCCCCGCGTCTGCGCGAGGAGCTCTGGAAGCCCCGGCTCCATGATCGGCAGCGCGAGGTCGGCGCTGTTCCAGGCGTCGATCTTGGCGGCGTCGATGTCCACGACCAGCACCTGCACGTCCGGACAGCGAGACGCCAGCACCGCCATGCTGGCGCCGCCCACATACCCCGCACCCATGCAGCAGATTGTGGTCGTCATGTCGGCTCTTTCTTCGTGGTGGCGATTCAAGATCTCTCGTTTTGGAGTAGTACATGGTAACCTAATGAGTTAGTATGCGGTTACGCAGCCCCCGGACGTAAATCGTGTGTCCCACACTAATGCATATCCATCTGATCCCGTGTCACATGTGCAACGGCAACAAGCACCAAGCACCACATTACAACTGGAAGACGAAGAGAAGAAGAAGACGATGGCGTCTCGATGGCGATACGTCACGCTCGACCGCGGGAGCACATCGCAAGGTCCTACGTGGCGCACTGGCAGCGCGTCGCCGGCGCCGGCGTCTCGCTCGGCTCCGAGCGCCTGCAGGCCGCGCAACGCCACGTCGCGGCGCGTTTCCTCCCCGTGTTCCGCGAGATGGCGCGTGGTGGCCTCCGACTCGGCGTTTGCATGGTATCGATGTCTCGCTCGGCGTGATCCCCAACTTTGTCGAGCGACTGCCGCGAATGCTCGACGAGCTCGGGCTGCTCACGTCGTTCGAGGTCGTCTCGACGTCGTGGCATCATGGCGCTCTCAAGCCGTCGACGACGATCTTCGAGAAGACGTTTGTGCAGTTGGCGAGAGTGCAACGCCTTGATCGAGTGCTGCACGTGGGAAGATGTTGATTGTAAGCTTTGTGGCTTAAAGGGGTACAACGACCGGTGGTTTGTGCGCACAGTGCCCGAGCTGCAGATCCTGCAGGTCGCGTCGTGGAGCGATCTCTCCAGCCGCGTCGTGTTCTCTGTTGGGCTGCTTGCGTGTCTGGAATCCATCAAGAGGTGCTGCGCGAGGCACCAGGCTCTGTAGTCTCTTACACGGCTGACGGAAAGGATTTCAAGGCGATCAACGCAGGAGAATCAACGACTCCTAATGAGAAGCAACTCTCGGCACCCGCGGCGCCGTCGATTCCCCATCACTGTTCCAGATGAGATCGCGACCTCGTGACCAAGCGACGCTAGCTTTGTCTGCGATGTGTGTGAGTTCACGTCGATCCCGAAGGCGGTGCTCGGGATCCGCGACCTACGTTGGGTCACATTCGCGAAGAACCCGCTGGCGTCGTTCCCGACAAAGTGGTTCGCCAGCCCGAATCTCCAGATCATCAACGTCGCTGGCATCTCCTTCCCGTCGTTTCAGGCGCCCAATCCAGCGATCTTCGCCACGAACAAGCTACTACATCTACAAGCCTCGCAGTGTGTGGTACATCCCTCCGCTCGACCTCTCCAACACGCCGTTTTGTACAGCGTTCGCAGAGCTTCGCGCCGGCACGAGAGATCATCTTCCGCATGATTGGCTGGCTGGTGGGGGTTCCTGCGGACCAGATCTCTGATGTGATGTATCTGCTTCACAAGAACGTGAGTACTGTCGACGGACTGATCAAATGCGACAGCCAGTGGACGATCTTCTTCCCGACGGAAGCTGAAGACGCGCGCTACAGCCTCGCGCAGAACTGATGCATGCCTACATAGCTGCATAACTGCACATATTGCATTTTCATTGCGCCTTGGATGATTGACGTTCGATGCCCTCGTGTTTTGAATCGGTTTCATGGCCATATTTCGTCACTATCGGCAACTCTCGCTGGTCCGATTTAATCCATCCGTTGCGAAACTGCTCGAGTGGTGGGTTTCACTGCGTCGCCCCGTGCCTCTCTCTCGTTGGCAAACGAACCGACGTTGAGAGAGGCCAGACGAAAAACGACGCTGTCGTCACTTCGACTTTGCACCCTCCAATCGATTTTCTCAACGCAAAATGTCTGGCGATGCACTTGCCGTCGGAGAGGGGGACACCTCTGTGCGGCCGCCTCGAACTGAATCGAGTCGAGTCGAGTTCTTCGATGTGTCGACGTATGCGTTCCGTGCGGCGTGGCTCGTACTTCTCTTGGTACACGTCTTGTGCGCGTACTTCTACTGTATCTCGGGGCTGCTTTATCATCGAACGCCTGGCTCCATCTTGGAAAACTACTTGGTCACGTACAAAATCGGCATCGGCATTCATGCGTACCCCACCATCTCAGTCGTCCATTATGTCTTTGGTATCATCCATATACTCATGGGTGGCTTGATGATGGCTTGGACACTGTACCGTCGTCGATTCAGCTTTGGACCACTTCAAGATCTTCAGACGTCCCCGCAGCAATCAGGGAAGCGGGCAAAAACCAGCAAGACGCCGCATATTGGAAGTGGAGGACAGTTGCATCCAGTTGGTCGACTGGTTGGGCTCGTTAAAGGACTCTTCATTCGTCTTTTTGCCCGCACTGGACTCTTTGGTGTCGAAAGTGTATACTTTGACCACTTGCTGACTGTGCGCGAGGCAGTAGAAACGATCCTTCAGACTATCCAAGCGTATCGCATGAGTGAGTACCTCTCCCGACCGTGGCTCAATCGATTTTATCTGGGAATCCTCGTCGTTAACTGCTGGTCTGGGCCACTGCTTCATGCAGTTTGCCATCGCAACAAAATGAAGCGGCGCGCGCTGGCGCTTGTGTGCGATGGGATCCTCGATCTGATGTCTGCGATCGGTGTGTCGACGCTCATTATGCTGTCGTTTTACGAAGACTATGACTTTCAGCTCGGTGGATTTGCGGCTACCTTGTGGTACGGTGATCAGTGGTTCGTTCAGACCGTATCTGAGCTGCAGATTCTGCTCGTGGCATCGTGGAGCGAATTGTGTAGCCGCATTGTATTCTCTGTGGGCTTACTGGCGTGTCTAGAAGCCATCAAAGACATCCTCCGTGAAGCTGCACCAACAACCGGCGCGAGCACAACGAATGATTCTCGCATCACCCCTACCGGAGCGACGTCATTGCCAACACCAATATCAGAATCTTTGGTCAAACCGTCGTTATCCAAACGCGGCTCGACCTTCCGCTTCCACCTGGTGTCGTCGTTCCGAAGAGTCAACTCGTTCTGGGAGCGTCGAGCGCTTCAGTTGATTCATGGATGCCTCCTGATAAATGGCTTGATTGTATTGATTCTTCATCTTCATGCCGAGACCATTCAGCCGCTTCAGCAATGCGTCATTCAGATTCATCCTTGGGCCAAACGAATACCTGCTTGTTTGTTTGTGCGCCTCGACTGCCACCGAGGTCGGCACAGCGGAGAGGCAGCCAAAATCGCAGCGGAATGGACCGCGCTCGATCCAGCATACGTGCGACGGCTTCTTGTGACGCACTGTCCAGCCATCGAGGTCCCACCAGCTATTCAAGGCTTCTCCAACCTCATTGGCCTCAAGATGTACAACAACACCATCAGTCGATGGGAGGAAGACGCTGCTCTCACTGGTACACACCATTCAAAGCTCGTGACGGTGATCTTCGGTCGCTTCAACACGACCACGAGGTCTATTCCACCGGGTCTTGCATCACCACAGTATCCACAGCAGCTCACGGATATCAGCTTCGCGTTTTCGAATATGGATAGGGTTCCAGACAACTTGGCGACGAGCTGGCCGCCCAATGTTGGGTTCGGATGCGAGGTGTGCGAGTTCACATCGATTCCGAAGGTAGTCTTCGACATCCCCGAGTTGTCTTGGATTGCTATGGCAAGGAACCCGCTTGCTGCCTTCCCAGTAAATGCCTTTAGCATCCCTACTGTCGGCATTTTGAGCCTTGGAGGGGTGTCATTCTCGTCGTATCACATTCCAGATGCCAGCTCTCTCGCGACAACTGCTCTCTCGCTGCTTTACCTTCAGGATGTCAACATGACGTATCTGCCGAAATGGGTCGACGTATTTCTCGCGAAGCCTCGAGCTTACTGGTATAGTGCACCGATCGACCTCTCTGGGACGCCGTTCTGCGCTGCATTAGGCGAGCTTCGAGCAGGAGCAAGAGATAAATTTCCTCAGGAATGGCTCAATGGGGTTCCAGCCGATCAGGTTTCTGACTTGATGTATCTTGGACGTGGCAACTTGAGTGCGATCGACGGTTTGATCGAGTGTTCCAGTGAGTGGACAATCTTCTATCCAGCGCAGAGTGAAGATGAAGCGTATGCACTTCGACAGACGTGAGCGCCCTCGAAGATCGAGATGCGCAATGGTGGTGTGTCGCATCAGTCAATCGCTGCAACGACTGTGACCGGACAGGTTTCACTTGGGCATTCTCGCAGCCAACTGCTGGCTTCTTCCCTTGCTTCATGTGTGTTGGCAAGATTATAACACGTAGCGCCATGCATTGACCCTGGCCAGGGATCTTGTCGTGGATCTAATGTCTACCGTTGGAGCTCTGGCCGACGGAAAAAAGAAACGTCAGCGGGTCCAATCGTACACGACAAATGTGTCACACCATCGAGACCGCGGTTTGCTCCAGCGTCGAGCCGATCTCTGCGACAGCGGAGGAAGACACATCCTGGTGTTGATTGCCATTGCGTTGCGTTGCTTCCATTTTAACGTGGCATCGACAAACACCTTACGTAATTGAAAAATAATTCAAGCAACTTGCTTTGAGTTTCCATTACAGAGAGGCATCGAACGCTCCTATTGCAACATGCACGGTCCATCTCTCTGTGAGAGATGGCGACGACTGACAGGTACACAAAAAACTAATTCACCCACCGGTGGATCGTATCTCATGGACGCGGTCACAGGATCGTACAGCACCACATTGGCATGCCACTAGTCGGGTTTCCGACGGTGGTCGGTGTACATTTCGCTGCATGCGCTCATTGCAAGTCTGACGGTTCATACAGTATCCCTCGTCCAGCAAAGAAACCTCAAGATGCCCCATGTATCCACTACTACCAGTGCTCCCTATCTGTCCAACCGCATACACCTCTGCGCCAAGCGACCGCAGAGCCCTTGGACGGGAGCTCGGGGTCGGACACGACGACGACCGTCACGTCAGCGCTGGCCCAGTTGGAACCGCGGAGCCCTTCTTTCAGCGAGTCTACTGCCGTGCGCATGGGCACCGTCGACTTCTCGACCATGATCTTGAGGCTGACGGTGACATGTCATGCACACAGGGGTTACGTAACCTTTGCGCCGACATAGTTAGTGTGTCCCACACTAATGCGTATCCATCTCACCCATTCACAGCGTCACGCGCCCAACGGCAACAAGCACCAAGCACCACATTAATACAACTGGAGGCAGAAGAAGAAGAAGAAGAAGACGATGACGTCTCGATGGCGATACGTCACGCTCGACGCGACCGGCACGCTGCTGCGGCCGCGAGAGCACATCGGAAGGTCCTACGTGGCGCACTGGCAGCGCGTCGCCGGCGTCTCGCTCGGCTCCGAGCGCCTGCAGGCCGCGCAGCGCCACGTCGCGGCGCGTTTCCTCCCCGTGTTCCGCGAGCTGGCGCGCCGCTCGCCCAATTTCGGGCGTGCGACGGCCTCTGACTCGGCGTTTGCTTGGTGGCGCACGCTCATTCTTGATGTCATGCCGCCGAGGGAGCTCGCAGCGCACTCGACCGCAGTGCAAGACCGCTTTGCGCGCGAGCTGTACGACTACTACGCGACCGCCGACGCGTGGCACGTGTTCGAGGACGTGGCGCCCGCGCTGCAGTCGTGGCGCGACGCCGGTGTCTCGCTCGGCGTGATCTCCAACTTTGACGAGCGACTGCCGCGTGTGCTCGACGAGCTCGGGCTGCTTGCGTCGTTCGAGGTCGTCTCGACGTCGTGGCATCATGGCGCTCTCAAGCCGTCGACGACGATCTTTGAGAAGACGTTTGTGCAGTTGGCGAGAGGACGACGCGTCGATCGAGTGCTGCACGTGGGTGACGACATCACGCGCGACTACGAGGGCGCTCGCGCTGCTGGCGCTGATGCGCGATGGCTGTGGCGCCCGAGTGTCGCTGATGGAAAGCACGAGGTGACAGCCGAGTCAGTGAACCGAGAGCAGCGTGTGCCGGCGGCGCACACCGTCGCGACGTTGCTGGAGGTCGCAGCGGAGACCGTCTCGACAGATCAGGAGGAACAATAGTGAAACGCATTCCGACCGACGACGTGAAGAGTCGCCGCCCAGGGGAACCGGCGTCAGTTTCGTCACCGCTGGCAGAGAACAAGCGAGCGAGAGAACACGGAGGCAACATGGTCGAGGTGTGTTTCAGGTTTTCTCCGCGGTGCTGCATCAGTCAGTCAGTCAGTCAGTCAGTCTGTCTGTCTGTCTGTCTGGCCGTTGTCCGCTAGCTCTGCTCCGATCAGCCAGCGTGTCGCCGTCCAGAACTCGCACGAAACCTCGACGAGAGATCGAATTGAAAGCAGAGCAGGTACATAGAAGCACAGAAAGCGAGCGACGATAAAGACGAGCAATGGACACGGAAAATGAGGACACTGCAACCCGAGTTCCGCGAGACGACGATGACGACGAGATGGCGCGGATCTGCGACGAGCTGGTGCATGACTTCGATGGGGCATGCGTGTGGATCGCGAATGAGCTTTCATCGTCCGCAGATCCGCAGCCATTTCTGGAGGTGTTGCATGAACTGCTGTGTCGCGGCGAAGAGTGGCTTCCCGTGGAGGTGATTGATCGTCTCGAGAACGAGTTCATCTCTCACGTCGTACAGTTGCTACTCGGGCGAGCGTTCCGCCCCAACGCTGTGGAGCCGGTGAACGACTTCCTTCAAGTCGTACTTGACCGGGTTGCGCAGCGTCTGCTACAATGCGATCCGTGTCTGTTGCCGTCGCTCGTGCGAATCTTCGACGACAGCCGGCATTTTTATCTTTGCCACAGCGGGGACATTGAGTCTCGAGACGAGAAAGTGTACGAGCAGCTCAGTGTTGTGCGCAAGAATCGAATCGTGAGCTCCGAGCGGCTCGATCACGTGTCGTCACTGTTTTCTGCGGAATGTCGCGTATTGGGGAGAGCTCGGAGGCTTCACGCTGCTTCTCCAGTGCCTTGAAGCTTCACATGAGGCAGATGAAGACCAGCAAGCGATCGACACAAAGGAGGTGGAAGTCTCGAGTGCGTTCTCATTCGAGGCTGTTCAGTGTATTTTCCGCGCGCTGTTTTCAGTCAAGGAACATTTCTCGCCATCCTTTTTGCCTGGCTACTTTGTTGCGTTGGTGAATTCGACGCAGCGATTTGTGCAGCTCTTGTCGACGGATGAGTTTTTGGTGGTGCCTCGTGACTCGATGCTCGAAATTGTTCAAGTTCTTGAGCTATTTGCATTGGGGCTGACCGATGCAGCGGAGCAGTCTCGCCCTGAAGAAGAGGGATCGAACGAGTTGGCTGATGCCAAAACGAATGCAACAGACGAGCAGCCTGGAGCGATCGATTGCGAACAGGGTGAGACTCTTGTGCAGCTCGTTCGCCTTGAGATTTTGCGTCGGTATTTCTTGTGCAGCTCGCTAGAGAAGAGGATCTATGGACTCACCGAGATGATCGCCACCATCTCATCGGCAACTCCTGCCTCTTCAAGTGCCTCGGAGGGAGAGCAGGCACGCGAACCGTCGGCGCTACTTCAGTGGATCGAAGAGCGAGACATTATCCCCGCGCTGGTTGGGGAGTCCAAGCACCCAGAGTTGCTCAAGCGTGCACCAACTTTGTTTCGACTCGCGACTGTGCATGAACGTTTGAGCGCTGGGTGGATTGAACCGTTGTGGCGATGTATCGCGATCCGTCGACGCACTGGCGACCGAGTCGCTGATTCCGACGGTGTCCGCAGCACAGCACTTGGTATCTTGCTTGACACCGTGGACTCGATCCGACGACCAACCGACCTGGATCTGATCTTGAAGCTGGCAACGGACAATTCAACATACACCGACACGACAATTCTGACTGTGCTACGAAGTTTGGGGCTCGCACCATGTCAATCCACGCTGAAGCCGCGAGAAGCTGTCCTTCGTCACCTCTGGCTCATACTACCAACACTGTCCGAGTGTCAAGAAACTATGGACACAGCAATCAGTGTAATCGAGGATTTGCTACGTGCGGAGCATCAAGGCGAGTCTGGCTCAACCCAACTCTTGGACGAGTTTGTTCGACTATGCGTCGATAACCTTACGACGGGATCAAACTCACTCGTGTCAGTCCGAGTAGCGGAGAAGTGTTGCGCCATCGCATGCCAAGGGTCAAATACTGCTATTGACGACGCGCTTGTGGAGCGTCTCTCGTCAGCCCTCATCGATGATCTGCGCCGGTTCCGTCAAAAGGGAGAAGATAAAGAGTTGGACATGCACGGCATCCGCGAGCGTCTGCTGGCAATTCGAGCTGCTTGGATCCTACGCGCAACGTTTAAGAGCATCTCGTTCGAAGAGATCGATTCTGTTTGGGCACTTCTCGCTGACGATTCTAATCCAGAGGAATCTCGCTCGCTCTTCTTTCGCTGGCTCGAGCTTTGCTCATCGTCGACTTCTCGCGATGGCCTGGCGACACAGACTCTTCTGAGTGATAGCGTCATCAG
Source organism: Pythium insidiosum (assembly GCA_022836835.1). Lineage (NCBI taxonomy): Eukaryota > Oomycota > Peronosporomycetes > Pythiales > Pythiaceae > Pythium > Pythium insidiosum. The sequence goes on from JAKVDI010000082.1 coordinate 89,723, forward strand.
CGTCATCATTTCATCCAAGTTCGATTCGATTCCTTCGCAAGAAGTGACGCTGAGTACACTCTGCTGTTTCCATCAGCTGTTTCGGTGCCTCAACTTGTCGCTCGGTGGTCTCGTTTCCAGCCAATCTCCCAGACTCGAGAAAATCGAGTGATGGACTTGCTTACAGGCCAGGCACTTGTCGGTATCGAACAGCTGTGGCGGATTGCAATTTGTGCGACTGACGTGACCGTCGCTGAGGAAGCTATTGTGTTGCTTGCAAGATACCATCTCGACGTGACAAAGGATCTTTGTGACTCTTCATTTGCTCGACGGACACGATTTGAATTCATTGAGACGTGTATGAAGCACATATCTTCCGCAGCCCAGCAAGATAAAGAGCCAGGTTCTACTACGGTCGTAAATCGGTCGTTGGATTGTCTCCGCTACTTCATGGAGGCATCAGTCGAGGCTGTCCAATCGCCGGAGGAAGACGATGACAAGCAGAGTGACGACTCAACTGAGATTGCTCAGACAAAGACGTCGACTCGACCGATGCAGCTTGAATGGATTGAGCTCGACGACCTCAAGCATCTAGAGGTATTCCCATCACCTATGAAAGACGCAGATGTGCCGGTCATGGGTGGTCCACGTCGCCCGAGCTGGACATTTCGCCAGCAGCATGAGCTGTTGCAGGCGATCGAGGACCGAGACGAAGAAGAAAGTGACATGGGGAGTGACGATTCTAAGGCCCCCATTGGGCCGCAAAGCGATACACGCCTGATACTTGAAATCCCACGCTCGACACGCTCCGGCCGACGCAACTGACGACGTCACCTACCGTACGCGTGCGCCCAAGTCTTGTCTGGCCAAACGGAGAAGAAACTTCAGTTGGTCCAATGGTGAAAGAGGTTCAAGTAGAAGATGCATTAAAGGATGCAACGCTGTCGAAAGAGCCATCGCTATCTCAGCACCCCGAATTCTATGACCTCCTGTTTGGTCTCTTGAGTTGGGGCGACGAGACATCTTCCAGAGCGTGGGAGCTTCTTTGCCGCATGCCGATGAGTACCCAGCACCTCCAACGTATCGCGCGACTCCGACCTCCCCAGCCACAGCATTCTGCCGCCCAGGACGTACAATGGACTGACGTGTTGGATAACACCAGCACCTATCGCTTTCAGTATGGTCTTCGCATCGTGGACGCACTTCTGCTTCCTTTAGATCGGTCAAGCGATGCGAACGATGCGCCACGGCGACAGTGGCGTGAACGCTTCGTGCGTCTAGGAGGCCTGCAGTATCTCGTCGACACTCTGACGAAGACACGTGATGGCCAGTGGCTGACGGCGTGTCCCGCTCCTGGGCCGATCGCATCGTGTTTGCGATAATCAAGACCGCTCTTCGAGTCGTAACATACTACGTTGAGCTGTTTCGCAGGACGAAGTACGAATCGTGTCGCCGCCTTCCATCGACGTCTTCATCCTTCGACAGGCGTCTAAGCCAGCTGAGTCTCCCTCAGTTCTTCCGGGACAACTCCAACATTGAGCAGCTTGCGAGAATCGGACTTCATGTGGCAGTTAATGAACCGATAGGCGGCATCTCATATACGGCGCAACTCGAAGGCATCAGGCTAGTTACCGCTCTGGCTCTGGTCGATCCCCATCGCGTCTGTCTCGTTCTCGACGATTGCGGAGATAGGTGGATCGTCGCTACGATTGCTGATGATTCTGTACCTCAAGAAGTGCGTGAAGGTGTGAGGTCAGCGCTTGTCGATGCTGCAAGGACGCTGACTGATGAGCACCGTGGAGCTGAGCTGGTCGAGCATATCTTTAAGAGTTGCATCAGGGCACTCCTTGGCAGTTTATCGGACGAGCAGGCGACCTCTGGGGGTGAAGAACTCGTCGATGTTGCAGTGGCGCTGGCGTCCATATTGGCTTCATTGGATTCGGTTTCTCGAACGTCAGCTTGGCTTCGCACTAACGCGGTTCCTGTGAAACTTGTGGAATGGCTCGAACGACCTACCACCTTGCCTCGAAGTCTCAGCGCTGGTAGCTGCCTTCGCCTGATGCTCATGCTCAGTGAATCATTTTTGGACTTCAAAGTTGCCCTAGCCGAGCTTAATCAGCCAGGTACGGAGCCTGGACGTCCTTATGATGCAGGTAGACTTGCTGTGTGCCTGGCTACGTTGCTGTGGCAGGTACCAGGTGATCAGCAGTGGAAGCGGATCGAGGTTGAACGCGACGCGACTTCTCGGCAGTTGGCTGAGCAGCTGCTCTCAAACACCGTGCTCTCAGCTCCACTCAATGTGACCACTATCGAGTGCGTTGTAAAGCAATTTCAAGCTTGGACACAGTTTGTGAACGCTGAGGTTGATCGAATCGGCCGCCCCTGGAGCTTTTTGCCGACTGAAGAACTCAGGACAAACACATCCTTCGCCGGGCTCCAGAATCCGGGCTGCGTTTGCTACATGAACTCCCTCCTCCAACAGCTCTTTATGTTACCGCCGTTCAGGAAAGGTCTGATAATGACCGACTGTTCCACGCAGGCGCAGTCGCCATGGGCTGACGAGATCAAGGAACTCCAGCGTCTCTTCGTGTCACTGGCTGAGTCGCAGCGCTGCGCAGTTGATCCAACCGCCTTTGCGCTATCGCATCGTGATCTGGACGGAAATCCCACTGATGTGCGCGTGCAGATGGACGCGGATGAGTTCTTCTGCCTGCTTTTGGATCGTGTGGAGACATTTCTCAACGGTGACGGTCCACCAGCATCGTCTCAAGGATTCTTGAATAGCTGTTTTGGTGGGGTCCTTGTGAACCAGATCATCACGGAGCACGGACACATTTCCGAGCGCGAGGAGAAGTTCTTTGCGCTCAGCCTCGACATATCCAAGACATCGCAGCTGGCTGATTCGCTGTCACTGTTTGTCGAAGGAGAGACTCTTGATGGAGAGAACGCGTATTTCTGTGAGAAGGCACAATGCAAAGTCAGCGCGACGAAGCGCGTGTGCATCAAGACACTGCCACGCACGCTCGTGTGCCACCTCAAACGCTTCGAGTTCGACTTCGATACAATGGAAAAGTGAAGCTGAACGACTACCTGGCGTTTCCCGAGGAAATTGACATGGCGCCATTCACACGTGACGCGCTGACGACTGGTACGAGCTGCTCGCCAGCGATGTACGATCTGGTCGGTGTCGTCGTGCACTCGGGGACAGCAGACATGGGTCATTACTACTCGTTCATCCGCGATCGTGGGCGGAGTCAAGAGTGGCTTGAGTTCAATGATCAGATTGTCCGGCCATTGGACCCATCGACGCTCGCAGACGAGTGCTTCGGAGGCGAGGAAATTGTTCAGAAATGGGACGCGAATATGCGCGCCACGACGTCAGTTGTTCAAATGAAGCGGCGCAGCGCGTACATGTTGCTCTACGAACGTCGTGATCAAGCTATCAGTAGTCTCGAATCGTCGACGCCTGTCGACCCGTACGCGTTGAACTGGAACGAGGATGTACCTTTGAGTGTTGCTGACATATCGCGCCAGGTATCAAGGGAAAACGACGTGCTGTTGTGTTTGGTGGACGCCTTCCGCCCAAGCCTAGACGATCTTCTGCTGCGCATGGTAACCGAGATACTTGTGAATGAGCCAATCGTTGACAGTAGTGTTGTCGCAGACTCCACGACTAATCAATTGGACATCACAAGTGCGGGCTTATCGGTGCAGATAGCGGCAGTCGTCTGCGAACACGTGATTGGAGCTATGGTTTTGCGCCGTGGGTTCAGGGACAAGAGCTTGGAGGATAAAGAAGCGATGATTCTGAGGTCGATTGCGACGTGGGTGACGGCGCAGTCAGAATCTCGAACTGGTGTCGCCTTCAGCGCGTGGCTGCTACAACGCGTGGTTTCTCGCCCCAGCGGAAGCTGCAACCTGCTCTCCGACGGTTCTGCGCATCCTCTGCGCCGTCGCACTCTGTTGTTTGACGCGCTGTTTGTGCGAGACAAGTCAAGTTTGGAGTACACGCAGTCAGTGACGTCACTTTTGCTTGCTTGCCTCCGCTCTGTGATGACAACGGCAAATCAAGATGTGACAAACGTTGCTCGCTCGTTCCTTCAAGTTGCTGTTGAAGTGTTTTACGATCGCGAAGATCTCGAGCTCGTTGACGCAGCATCGGGAAGCATAAGCGTCGTGCAGCCCCCGGCGATCTTGGATGGCGTCAATGCACTTGGTGAATTGCTGCGTGACTGTGCGACCGATTCGTGCTCGTCACTTGGCCGTATTTTGGCGATTGATGTGCGCTTTTTCGACTGTTTTCTCCACACGATGCAGAGTGATATGCGCGCTCTATCGTCCACGGCTACGTTCTCGTACCCAGGCTCCTCGATGTTCACCGAAGCGTTCGTACGTACAAGGAGCTGCTCACTGGAGAACGAGAGAGCCATTCTACTGTCGCTGTCAGCCTCGTTTAATCCGCCAGCTAAAGCCTGGGTTGATGCCACACTACTCTCAGGCCACACAGCGCTCCGCAATGTCGTGGCACTGCAGTTCTCGCAAGCGTTTGCTCCAATTCTCGTCGAAGCTGTGCGCTCGTCCGACGACGTGCAACGAAACGCGTTGCTGTCGCTACTGATTGCAGTCCTTGAAGATGTCAAGACCGCGCATCTGGACCAAGTGCTCGTTCTTCTCGATGCTCTGCTTGATGCCGAAGGCGCAGACGCGGGCTTTCCTATCGTCCATCGGCACTTGCTGTCGCCGACGAGCGGTATTCTTGAAGCTGCAGCATACTATCGAGATCACGCGTTGTACCACGAGTACGCGTTCCTTCTCGTGGAGTTTGCAGTCCGACGGTTTCTGCGGCTGAGCATTTGAGGGAGTATTTCCAGTCTGACGCCGAAGTCGCTCAGCAAGTGGCTTGGATCAAGGACTGGCTCGTTGCGTATGTGGACCCACAGCCAAGCGGTACTGGGGATAAATCGGAGTCAGAGGCCGGCGACGAGGCTACCGCGTTGATCGCAGCTGCTAATGAAGCGTTTGGGTTTGCATCCGAGCTTGAGAAGACCTCTGACTTGGCGCAGACAGCTCTTCATCCCGCTCGGACGATAGCAATCAGGACGAGACGTCGCCGAGGTTCGCTCGAAGACATCAGAGAAGGTTGTGAAGCCATCAGGCCCCGAGTGCGACTCTGCTAGCGCTGAAGAGCTAGACGATAGCAGCAGCATGACGCTCACGCCACCGCCGCCGCCACCGTCAACGCTTCAGCTGAGCTGGGCAGCGTAGGTTTCAATTGTGTTTGCTCTCTATCTCTAACTAATGCAGCACCCGTTATCTGCTGATTGTTGGAGCTGTAGCCTGTTGCTTTGTTCGACGCGTTGGGGCAGTGCGTGCGTTGCGTAGCCCCGTGGCAGTCGATGGTCGGCGCAGCACGGGGCCATCGCGCGACTTGGCGCCGTCCTCAGCTCCTTGGCTAGCTCGCCTGCCGAGCCGTCGTGGTTTGGCGGAGCTGCTGCGAGGCAGTGCGCCTGCCTTGTGGCTCTTGGGCGCCTTCATCGTTGCCGCCCGCGGAATCGATTTGGCAGCAGCCGTCTCACTCGAGCGCGTGGCCCCAGGGCGCAGCATCTCCCACAGGCGCAGCATCGTCTTGGTGGATCGCTGGTCGACTCGGTGCGCAGCCATCGGAGGCTCCTCGAAGCTGCACTCGGAGAGCCAAAGCAAGCGGCTGCGCGGAGACAGCTCACCGATGCACTCGGGTGGCACCATCGTCGTGATCGCGAGTAGCGCGGGCGAGGACGCTGAACCAGAGAGCGACACCGTGGCGGTCGACGACTGGGCGCTCGAAGGACCTGGCGACAACGCCTCGTCCGTCGCCCAGGGCCCGACAGGCGACGGCGAGAGCGTCTGCTCTTGCTCGTCATCGTCGTCCGAGTTGGCGTTGAACTCGAGCAGCGTGAGTCCCTGAAGAGAGACTTGTGGACCCTGCGCGACCGCTTTGGCCGACCAGCTTCTCCGCATCGGCGCTACCGGCGGTGGCTTCGCTACCGTCTCTGCGACCTGAGAGATCGGTTCACTCGGCGCTGATGCTGCTGTCTTTGCAGGCATCATGGAAGCAACAGTCTGAGGGACGACGGCAGACCGTTCGACCTGCAAGGGAAACTCCTCCATCGGTGGTCCGAGAGCTGTCGAGCTCGTAAACTGGGGCGCCTTCCGGCTTGGAGGAGCGCCATCCGCGTACGAGACGATGCGGAAGCCCTCGCTGGAGAACTCGCTGAGTTCGGCTTTCGCTGCGCCCCCGAGTCGTGAGGGCTCGAGACTCTGCTGCGACGCTGTGAGCGCCAACGAGCTGCGCGAATTGAACGACGCCTGGCGACGCAGCGGATGCCCAGCGGCCGAGACGCCTGGTGGCGTCGACGTTGACAGCAAATGCACTTTTTCCACAGGGTTCTTGAGGTGCTTGCGAGCCACAACCGGCGCGTGCGGCTCGGCAGCAGTCGCCTTCTTGCCGCTGTCTTGCTGCTGCTGTAGTTGCTGTTGTTGTTGCAGATGTTGCTGCTGCTGCTGCTGCTGTTGCTGCGTGATCCGCTCTCGAAGCTCATTGATGATCCGCTCGAGCTCCGAGTCCGAACGCTGAAGTGTGCGCTGCTGCCGTGAGGCGGTCGATTCTACGTTGTTGCTATTGTTGTTGCTGTTGTTGTTGCTGTTGTTGTGGCCCAAGACGGCACGAGGAGAGCTGATCGCTGTCGTGGAGCGCTGCGCTGGTGGAGAGATCGTGGCTTCCGACGGACTCTCGTCGCGTGGCGTGTGCACGCTACGACCAGAGCAGACCAGGAATTGCTCAGTTGTCGCTGTCACTGGTGTCGCGTCGTCAGCCAGCTCTACTTTCTCCGTCAACTCGGTGACTGGGACACGAATACTGGGAACACGTGGCTGGTTGGAGGAACTCGACGCTAGCGAGACCGAGGAGGAGCTCGCATTGTTCCCAACTGACGTTGACGCTGAAGCCGAAGCTGATGATGAACCAGAACCAACGAGAGCTGTCGATGGGCGACGCTTGGACGGCGCTCCGCTTGTGCGGCGCACGTTCACTGTCGCGGGAACGACTGACGGAAAGTGGAAGTAAATGTCCTCATCCCGCGTCGAGAGCGTGGCTGCGACAGCCGACACGGCGCCGTTGAACGCGGGCTGCGCGCCCCACCGCATGACTCGGTCCCGAGATGTACAAGCGCTCGATACGGACAGCTTCAGAGACACAGAGCAAGAGAGCGCAATTGTATGGAAGTCAGTCAGTCTGTCAGCGAGTCAGTCAACGCATTTTATTTTGTGAAGGAAGTATGGTGTCATGGATACTCAATACTGCTGAAAATAGAGGCGAGAGAGAGAGAGAGTCTCTACGGCGGAAAGCGGTCATCGTCGTAGCCCGAGCGCATGAACGGTGGCAGATTGCTGCCGAGTCCTGGCGCTCGTGGGAGCCATGGACCGCGCTGTGGCGGGGGAAATAGGTCGGGCATTTGCGGAAGCACTGGCGGTCCCGTCGGGAAAAACTGGAAGAACGGCAGGTCGCACGATTCGGCGATCGCTCGTCGATGGGCGTTCAGGTCACAGTGCTTCGCGATATACTTGCTCTTGGCGCCTGGCGAAGGGATCGCTGCCCCTGGAAAGTCTACAGTAGTAGTGAGAATTGGTTCAGGAAATGGATCAAGGAGCTACGTACCTCTTCGCAACAGACTGATCCAAAGCTCTTCATGGGCGTCAAACTTGTGGAGATACTGGTTTGTCTGCGTGACGTGGCTGAACTCGGGACCTGTGAGAAATGACGACAACGTCGACACGAGCGCCTCTGGGAGACGGCCGAGCTCTGCATCGGCAGCGGCTTGTCCGAGCCTTCCACTGGAGCGATCGTCAAAGAGCGGATACACGGCGCGTTCCAGCCTGAAAACAATAAAAACAAAACAATGCTCTTGAGTGTTTGACAGGAGAGACACTGCATCATCGGCCGACGACGTACCGCCAACGAAGCAGCTCTGTGTTCACCCTCCATCGGTCGATCACCAGTGTCTTCGTGGAGGATGTGTCGTCGTTCTCGTGGACATACTCGTGGATTCTATAGTTCACAGCAGCACAAGCTCTCAGCAAAAACACCACAGCACCAGAGATCCACAAACTACAGGCGACGTACGCTAGATCCACTCGCGTCGCATGGTCGCTGCTGTCCACAACGTGGACGTAGAGCTTGTCGCCGACCGCGATGGCGCGCACGTCGACGACAGTCGCGTCGTCTGGCAATCGGTAGGAGACGACCTGGCTCAGATTCGCAGCGAACGCAGAGACATCCACAGAGCTCGTGGGCGCCAGCGACCAGCGCGTGCGTAGCTGCTGATGCAGCGCGTACAGCAGCGCTGCTTCTCTGGCGAGCATGGCCATGGCGAGTGTCGAGACTTGCGAATCAATTGAGAAATGACGAGTGACCATTTTCCATTCCGCTCTAGGGCAGAGCTCTTCGACAAAGAGTGTTGGTGGTTACGTTATGAATGATTGTGTTGGACGGAGTATCGTACCCTCTCGTTTTTTCGTGAAAATTAGGAATGGATGGGTGCATCTGGGTGCTTGCGGTAGTACGGTGTATGGCTGAGTGCTCCTGCAGGGCAGAATGGGAACGCGACGTTCTCTGCTGCGTCGCTCTGTGCGTGGCCGAGGCGCCGGAAGAACTCGACCGTGATGGAGAGCACGACGTAGACGGCGGCGACGGAGCAGATGGCGGCCACCGCCACCGCGGCGGCGCGCTCCACGCGCGGCAGCTGCGGCCCGAGCACCTTGAGGTAGAGCACCATGGGCACGATGAGGCAGTTGATGGAGATGGCGGAGGCGCCGATAAAGTCCACGAGCTCCAGGAAGCTGTCCTGCAGCGCCAGCGCCAGCAGCACGAGCAGCGTGACCATCGTCGTGCGCAGCGCCACGTACCGCAGCACGTTGCGCGGGCCCTTGTAGTCGGCGGTCTCGTCGCCCTCGAGGCTGAGGCTCGAGTCGCTGTCGGTGCGTGGGTTGTCGCCACCACCACCGCTGTCGTCTTCTTCTTCTGTGGTTTGCTGTTGCGCCTGCTGCGGCCGCACTGCGTTCCTCGCCTTGTGGCTCTGCAGGTCGTCGTCGCCGAGGTCGTGGTAGCTCGGGTTGCCTTCGTGCATGCCCAGCAAGAGCCGCTCGGCGATGAAGAACGCCGGGTGCAGGATCACGGCGAACGCGATCGTGATGTGCAGCTGCATGAAGAGGTACGCCATGATGACGGCGCCGCGGTGCGCGTGGAAGCCGAGCGGCGACGTCGCGCCGTCGTCCCCCGACGGCGCCGTCGACGGCACCGCGATCGTGAACAGCAGATTGCCCGAGATCTGGCAGCCCGCGGCGCTGTAGCCCGAGCCGGCGAGCACGAGGAAGAGCACCGAGATGAAGGACAGCGTGACGAAGACGACGCGGGGCATGCGCGTCGGGTCCGAGTGCTGGCGCTGCAGGTCGGGGATCACAATGGCGGCGCCGTACGCGAGCGAGAGGTTGCCAAAGGTCGTGAGCACCTGGTGCAGCGAGACGTCCGGCGGCGGCGGCGGCGGGTGGCCGTGCATCTCGTGGAGCAGCACGCCGAGCGCGATGGCGTCCGAGAGGATCGTGCCGAGGCAGCCCGCGAGCGCCATGCCGGCGCCTTCCTTGAGCGTCGGCACGAGGCAGACGGGAAAGACCGTGAGCGCCATGAACACGATCCAGAAGGACGACCCGAACGCGCGCGGGAAGAGCACCTGCAGGATGATGCCGCCGAGCACGAGGAACGCGCAGGGCACGAGCAGGCAGACGCCCATCTGCGACGCCACGACGACGTAGCGCCCGCGGGCGCCGAGCACCCACTCGCCGAGATCGCCGTACGTGCGCACGGACGCGGGCGCCGCGAGCATGACCTTGGAGACGGCGACGCTCGCGAAGACGTTGGCGAACGCCATGAACGCGAGCGCGAGCGTCGCGAACACGGGGCCGGCGCGCGCAAAGTTGGCGGGCATCCCGAGCGTGCCGATGCCGTAGACGCAGCAGAAGAGGTTGAACGCCGCCTTGGCGTCCTCCAGCGAGAACCACGCGCCCGAGCGTGGCGCCATGGTGGAGGATGGGAAAGGAAAATGCAGTCGGTCTGTCAGTCAGTCTGTCCGTCCGTCGGTTGGTTGGTTGGTTACTTGGGAGGCAGGCAGGCAGGCATGAAACTCCCCCACGTCTCTCCAAGAGCTTCCGTACCAGAGTTGCAGAGGAGTGGGTACAAACTACAGCTCAACGTGACCACGCCATCACGACGGGACCAGCTGGAGCGTCGGCTGTCGACGGACTCGATGGTCGTGTGACAGCGCGTCGCCACGAAGGGATCCGCTCGCTGCCAGCTGCTGCGGTGGCGCCATCGCGGGGTACGATCGATGATCATGGGCGACGCCCGCCCGGCTCATACGAGAGCCACCCAGAGGTCGGTTCCCTGCTCAGTTCCCTAGTTGACAGCGATGGCGGGCGTGTCGTTCTTCCGCGTGGGCGACAACGTGGAGCTCTGGCGCGTGGTCGCGTTCCTGGCGCTGCTCATCGCGTTCGTGATGGCGCTGGAGCAGCTCATGCACCGCGCCGAGCACCGGCTGCACCGGTTCCCCAAGTACCACGAGATGCTGAGCAAGGTGTACCGCGAGCTCATGATCCTCGGGCTCGTGGGGCTGGGCGTCAAGATCGCCAAGGAGGCGTCGCTCGTGGACGCGGACGGTGCCAACATGCTGGCGTTCCAGGCGGCGGACCTCATCATCTTTCTGTCGGCGCTCGCGCTCATCCTGCAGGCGCTGTGCGTCTTTGCGGTGCTGCGCGCCAAGAACAAGCAGCTCGACCGCGAGGAGCTCGTGAGCGCCGTCGATTTGTTGGACCTCGTCACGCATCACCACCATCACCATCAGCATCACCACAACACCAGCAATATCAATGCCAGCATCAACATGTCAGCGACAACGCAAGGACCCGCAGGAGTCCCGACGACGACAGGCGCCACACCGACCTCCATGGAACCAACCGATCGGACGGACGACGCCGCGCGGCGCTCGGCCGTCGCGACGGCGTTCCGACTGTCGGCGTCTCGACTGGAGCAAATGGTGCAGACGCGCGTGCTGCGGCACTTTTTCCTGCAGAGCCACGGACTTCCCGAGCTGTTCCCGTTCTCCAAGTACCTGCGGCAGGCGCAGGACAACCAGATCACGCACATGATCGACATTGAGATGTCGATGTGGGTGCTGCTCATCCTGCTGCTCTGGGCGCTTGACGGCGTCACGGTGCTCGTTCAAGTCTCAGAGAAGGAGGCACAGCGCCAGGCGCTCATCCTGACGTATACCGCCGCTGTGTGGGTGCTCACGGTGCTGCACGCGCTTGTGCTGGTGCTACTCAACCGCTGTGTGCGTCGCATCCTCGAGGAAACCGGATACAGCTCACGGCAAGACATGCTGCCGATGATGCAGCGCATCGTGACGCTCGAGGACCACAGTCTCGCGGGTGGAGGGATCGAGCAGGCGCTGGACGCGATGCACCGCGTGCAGGAGCAGCTCGAGTCCGTCGACCTCAGTAAGCGGCAGAAGTACGATCGCAGCTGCCTGCGCGACGACTCGGGACTGCAGCTCGTGGCGATGTGTTGCCGTCGTCTCCCGTCCAAATGCCGACGCGGCGACGACGTGGTTGATCACCAACAGGAGCGCATCAGGATCCCGTGCTTCTCGCGCAAGGCGCTTCATTTTCTGATCAAGTTTCTGATCATGCAGAACGGCTTCTACGTGGCGTTCCTGTGCCAGGCCGTGCTGTACGAGTTTCCCGAGCTGTACCACCACTTTGGCGTGCTGGCGGTGGTGCTGATCCCGCTGCCGCTGGTGCTCAACATGTTTGTGTTTCAGCCTCGCATCTGCCGCCAGTTTGTGGTCGTGAGCTGCATCTTCCGCGTGGATGTGACGACGCTGAGCGAGGTGATCACGCACTTTAGCGAGAGCGTGGAGCTGCGGTCCGACTTTGTGAGCTGTCTGCTGCAGAGCATGCGCGCGAACGGGCAGACGGTGGCGGCGCTGAGCGAGGCGCTGCAGGCGCAGGACCCAGCGGCTACGGGCCTGATTGAGCTGGAGGAGCTGCGGCAGGTGCTGCGTCGGTTCGGTTGTCAGGTGTCGTTCTTCCGGTTCAACGGCATCGCGAAGCTGTTGTTTCGGCTCAAGGGCACGCGCGTGGTGTACGCGCAGGTGGAGCGACTGCTGTCGCTCGCGGAGCAGGAAGACACTGGCGGAGAACACGTCGCGAACGGGAGCTTGGCGGCTTCTAGTTGTGCCTGGCGATTTACCGATCGACTGAACCTCTCTCATCAAGCGTCGCTGGACAGCTCAATGGGGCCATCGTCCACTCAGGCGGTGTATCCTCGGTATCTTCACGCGGTGATGATGGAAGAAGCAGAAGATCAGCGGCGTCGATCGATCCGGAATGTGGAGAGAGCGTGGGCCACGCGCTCATCCGAGATCTCGCGCAAGACGGCAGCGGACGCAAGAGAGAGTAGAGCTGTGCTGCTGAGCTCACCGTCGCCGCCAACGATCTTGAGGCCTCAAATCGCTCAGTTTGGGCTGCCAACGCTTGATAGCGTTGAGCAATCTCCGTCGACAGCGTATCACGAGGATCGGTGATGGCAAGGAGATTGTTTTTGTGTTGCGTTTTTTGTTTTCGTACGTCTACGGTCCATTTAATGAGCTCGTCGTGATTTGGGCTCAACATAAATCAACTCTTTCTCAACCTCGGACTGATCTCTAGACCCAGTCCTTGGCCACGCGCTGGTAGTGATCTGCTGGCGACCGCTGGTCGTCGCCCAGTTGCGGCAGCCCAAAGTGCGAGCGCGGTCCGTTCGACGACGCAGCGAACGTCGATGCCCCCAAGATCGCGGTCGACTGTCGATGGTCTCCGTCCGACAACTGGGACGCGCCGAGTCCTCGACTCGCAGCCGCCGCCGACTTGAAGGACTCGGGTGCCCCGAGTATCACAAACGTGTCGGTGCTCAAGCGCGAGAGCACCGAGCGTCGGTCTCGACGCTGCACCTCGGCTTCCTCCACCATCACCGAGTGCAGATAACGAGGGTACGCGCTCTGGCGCGAGGACGACGTCGACGCTGGATGCGCCATCATCACCGGGACCGATTGGAAGCGATCGGTCGTGCGGAAGCCTAGTCCCGAGGAGGCGAGAAAGCTGCTGCTGCCACTGCCACCACCCCCACCACCAACGGCGCCAGTGCCGTGTTCTCCGCCAGCGTCCTCCTGCTCCGCCAGCGACAGCAGTCGCTCCACCTGCGCGTACGCCACGCGCGTGCCCTTGAGCCGAAACAACAGCTTCGCGATGCCGTTGAACCGGAAGAACGACACCTGACAACCGAACCGACGCAGCACCTGCCGCAGCTCCTCCAGCTCGATCAGACCCGTAGCCGCTGGGTCCTGCGCCTGCAGCGCCTCGCTCAGCGCCGCCACCGTCTGCCCGTTCGCGCGCATGCTCTGCAGCAGACAGCTCACAAAGTCGGACCGCAGCTCCACGCTCTCGCTAAAGTGCGTGATCACCTCGCTCAGCGTCGTCACATCCACGCGGAAGATGCAGCTCACGACCACAAACTGGCGGCAGATGCGAGGCTGAAACACAAACATGTTGAGCACCAGCGGCAGCGGGATCAGCACCACCGCCAGCACGCCAAAGTGGTGGTACAGCTCGGGAAACTCGTACAGCACGGCCTGGCACAGGAACGCCACGTAGAAGCCGTTCTGCATGATCAGAAACTTGATCAGAAAATGAAGCGCCTTGCGCGAGAAGCACGGGATCCTGATGCGCTCCTGTTGGTGATCAACCACGTCGTCGCCGCGTCGGCATTTGGACGGGAGACGACGGCAACACATCGCCACGAGCTGCAGTCCCGAGTCGTCGCGCAGGCAGCTGCGATCGTACTTCTGCCGCTTACTGAGGTCGACGGACTCGAGCTGCTCCTGCACGCGGTGCATCGCGTCCAGCGCCTGCTCGATCCCTCCACCCGCGAGACTGTGGTCCTCGAGCGTCACGATGCGCTGCATCATCGGCAGCATGTCTTGCCGTGAGCTGTATCCGGTTTCCTCGAGGATGCGACGCACACAGCGGTTGAGTAGCACCAGCACAAGCGCGTGCAGCACCGTGAGCACCCACACAGCGGCGGTATACGTCAGGATGAGCGCCTGGCGCTGTGCCTCCTTCTCTGAGACTTGAACGAGCACCGTGACGCCGTCAAGCGCCCAGAGCAGCAGGATGAGCAGCACCCACATCGACATCTCAATGTCGATCATGTGCGTGATCTGGTTGTCCTGCGCCTGCCGCAGGTACTTGGAGAACGGGAACAGCTCGGGAAGTCCGTGGCTCTGCAGGAAAAAGTGCCGCAGCACGCGCGTCTGCACCATTTGCTCCAGTCGAGACGCCGACAGTCGGAACGCCGTCGCGACGGCCGAGCGCCGCGCGGCGTCGTCCGTCCGATCGGTTGGTTCCATGAAGGTCGGTGTGGCGCCTGTCGTCGTCGGGACTCCTGCGTGTCCTTGCGTTGTAGCTGACATGTTGATATTGGCATTGATATTGCTGGTGTTGTGGTGATGCTGATGGTGATGGTGGTGATGCGTGACGAGGTCCAACAAATCGACGGCGCTCACGAGCTCCTCGCGGTCGAGCTGCTTGTTCTTGGCGCGCAGCACCGCAAAGACGCACAGCGCCTGCAGGATGAGCGCGAGCGCCGACAGAAAGATGATGAGGTCCGCCGCCTGGAACGCCAGCATGTTGGCACCGTCCGCGTCCACGAGCGACGCCTCCTTGGCGATCTTGACGCCCAGCCCCACGAGCCCGAGGATCATGAGCTCGCGGTACACCTTGCTCAGCATCTCGTGGTACTTGGGGAACCGGTGCAGCCGGTGCTCGGCGCGGTGCATGAGCTGCTCCAGCGCCATCACGAACGCGATGAGCAGCGCCAGGAACGCGACCACGCGCCAGAGCTCCACGTTGTCGCCCACGCGGAAGAACGACACGCCCGCCATCGCTGTCAACTAGGGAACTGAGCAGGGAACTGGACTGGCCCCAGCACAATACGCTGTCCTCTCGTGAGCGCGACCAGCGTGTCGTTGTGGTGCAGCGAGTGACGCGCAGCTGGCGATCACCAGGACATGGCTGCGTAAAGGCACCGGAAGAGCTCTGAACCGCCGATCAGCATCTGGTGATGAGGTACGTCACGACGTCCCTGATCGGCAGGCCTCTTAAAAAAAGGAGATTCCTCCTACCCTCCTAATTTCAGCTAAAACAGGAGGTTGGGAAACTCTCGATTAGGACGTTCTGGTCAAAAGACTGTCATTCGATGCAAAAACCAGGATTAGGATGTAGCTATAGATCAGCCATATAATAGGCAGTCGCCTACGTGGCCAAGTCCGTGCAAGCTCCGATCACGTTCGAGGCAAGTTGGGTGAGAGCAACATACTGGCGAGCTTGGATATGCCCCTCCATGGCATAGTTGCTGATGGAGCATCGTTGGTCGCTCTTCATCTGCTTCACCAAACTGAAGTCTTCCTCGAATGTGGGCGTTCCCGGTGTCCTCGCAGCCAGACCGAGAATTAGACTGGCCAGGTGTCCATATCCACGACGAGTGTCAACCACTTTCCATGCCTCAACGACCTCCTTTCAATCAGCGTGATCGACACGACGCTTGAAGGTTGTGTCGTCCTCGGATCGGCTGACCAACTCGTTCATATCTTGCCAGATCTTGACGCAAATACTGGATCCGTGAACAGCGCACAGACAGAACTTGTGTATGTCAAGAGGCGATGAGATGACTCCTCTGTCACACTCGATCACGGCCTCACTGCAACGCCTCTCCCTTGATAGCGATCGCGAGGTAGCGTCTTGGTGTATTTATCTCTTCTTTCTATCAGAGATAACAAGGCTATGGCTTGTCCATCAAAGAGTTCCTTCGTGATAGAGTTTGATCCAGCTCTCATGAGCGCTACGACGCCACGCACAATTCTCTAAGTAGCTATGCGCGGTCCAGCGCTACACCGCCACGCTACTTCATCCATTGTGACCGACTTGTACTACATAATTGTGAAACAATGTCAAACGAAACTGGTTATCCCGGAGGTCAAGAACAGCGCGAACCACTGCATGCCGCCGGAGTATTTGTGCTCTCTCGCCGCCTGAAGAGATGCAAGATCGTCATGGTGCTCGTCAAGAAATTGGCAACACTCGTGGATTGACTCCCTGCGCAGTGTAAATCAAGTCGGACACGCTCCAAGCAAGCTGCCACGGTCCGTCCGAGTGAATGAAAAGAAACGGAGGCTCCTGAAGGCTGTGTGTGTATCGGTTGGGCTGAGAGCCTGCGGTATTCAACGAAGATCGCGGTGTGTCCCGCTCATTACATAGTCAAAGTCCGAGATTGGGGTCTTTTTGAATTAGGAGGACCGGAAATCTAGGATTAGGATTTCGGTACTTTCTCGCAACACAAATCCTATTTTTAAGAGGCCTGCTGATCGGGAAGGCCCGAGGACGTTTATGGTGCGTCTTTGTTGCGACTGTGTCGCAGCAAATTGTCTGTGACACCGTCGCGCGACATACGTACTGGCTCAAATGGATACACATGGCTGTCGTGAAGGTGACTGTTTACGGGTTGTTGAAGGGCTCATCTTCCACGGGGTAATGTGTGAGCTGCGTTGGCGGAGCGCAGTCGACGACGCGCCGCAGCTCGCGCTGTCGTGGCGTCAGCGTCTCCTCAGGCTGCGCAGAGAGCGCGTCGCACAGCGGCGAGTCGCCGCCCTCGGCGTCGAAGAGCGCGCGCGCGTCGATCCACTCGGGCAGCGTCGCGATGTCGGTGCGTTGGAAGCGCAGCCAGCGGATCGTGGGCGCTCGTCGTACACTGGCAGGCAGCGCAGCGATCGGGTTGCCGTTGATCTTGAGCCAGTTGAGTCGCGGGTCCTCAAAGAACTCGGCGGGGACGCTCGTGAAGCCGTTGCTCGCGACGGACAGCGACTCGACGCCGAGTCTCGAGACGACCGCGGGAAAGCTCGGGAGCCGCAGCTCCTCGAGCAGCAGGAACAGGCGCTCGGGCCACGCGCGAGCGACGTCGTCTGGCAGCGACGAGAGGTTGCTGCGGCAAATCTCGAGGTCCTTGAGGTGCTGCGGGAAGTCGGCGCCGTAGAGACCTCGAGGCAGCGCCGTCATGTTGGTCGCCACGAGCAGCACGAACGCCAGACGCGGGTGGCGGTGGCCCGAGAGCGCGGCGTCGTCGCCCCATCGCGCGATGGTCGAGTTGTAGACCTTGAGTCCGACGAGGTTGGAGAGCTCGAGCAGCGCCGGCGTGATCTCGACGTGGCCGCAGTGGCGCACGACGAGGAACGAGAGCCACCTGCGCTCGACGGACGCGAGCGCGCGGTCGAACTCGAGCGCGTCGCCTCGCTGCGCGTTGCGCTGGCAGTTGATCTCCATGAGCGAGCACGCGGCGCCACGTGAGAACCATGGACGCACCTGCTCCATGCACCGTTCGTTGTGGCGGTGCAGCGCGGTGTGCACGTGCACAATCAACACGATGGCGCCCCACAGCAGCAGCGCGCGGCGTCCAAAGGCGTCCACTCGCGACGGCCGCCGGATGATCGTCGAGCGGCGATGCAGCGGCGGAACCGCGCTTTGCGTTTGCGTTTGCTTTTCCAGGCGCGGCTTGCAGGCTTCATCGTCCGCGGGGGACACGCGCTGGCGTTCGACGGGCTGCACGAGTTTGGAGACCGCGAGCAGCGACCGCGTGAGCGCCGTCGCGATGAAGAGCTTGGCGACGCCGTCGCTCCAGGACGTCACGAGCAGCAGCTGCCACTCGTTCACGAGCCGCACGAGCCACCGGTCCGTGTACCAGAAGCGGTGCGGGAACGTGCCCGTGGCGTCGCTGTAGAGGGCGTAGTATGGCAGGAAGAGCACGACCGGCAGCACGACGTAGGACGCGAACGCGAGCGCGACGTTGACTGCGAGCCCCAGGAGTCGCGCCTCAGCGACGTCGCGGTGCACGCCCGCGCGTTGTACGGCGGGCGTCGCCCAGCAGTTGAGCACGAGCAGCGCCACGAGCGCGTGGTTCATCCACGGGCGCGCGACCAGATAACTGGAACGGTAGGTCTGCACCGACTGGAACGCGGTCTCCACGAGCTCGCGCACGACGTGCGTCGTGTCGTAGTTGGGGTCCGTGACGTCGAATGCCGAGACGAAGGCGAGCAGCCAGTGCCACGCGCGTCGCAAGCCGCACCAGCGTCGCCGAAGACAGCGCCGCCTCACGCGGAGGCAGCGCAGCAGTCCCCAGTTCGACGGCGCTGGCCACTGGGGTCTCCCTCGCTGCCAGGACGTCGACAGTGCCTTGAGGACGACAGCGAGATGCCACGCAGCGACGGCGAGGAAGAGGGTCGCGACGAGAGGATAGTAGCTTGCTGGGATGGAGACCGAGTAGAGCTCGGCGTTTTCCACGAGCTCGGGCGCGTACACGGGAACATAGAGATACAGCGCCGCGACGACGGCCGCGTACGCCGCGCAGACGAGATGTACGAGCAGCACAACGCCCCAGATCCATCGGAAGACCGCGGGAGAGACCGCGGCGCCGTGCGGTGGCGAGAGGAACGACGAGAGCGACGCAGACGACGTGGGCATTAGGTCGCCATCACTCGATACGATCGACAGACCCACCGATGTATATTTGTAACCAACGACCAACGACATGCTCTACTCGCTGCATCAAACCGAGACGAACGGCGTTTCTGTCGGGCTCGTCGGCTCTCGTCCGCTGCGCTCTGCTGCGTCTTGCTGCAGCAGATCGCGGACTGACTGCGCGTTCGTGTAGAGCAGCGCGCTTTGGTGGCGCTGCAACACCTTCGTCTTCTTCTCGCTTGCGTCGTGGGTCTGCGAGGCGGAGACAAGCGACTCGCCTTGGACGTTGCCCTGCTGGGCGACGACCAGCAGTCGCAGCAGCTGCGCGTACTCGACGGCGCCGGCCTTGAGCCGGAAGAGCGTCTTCACGAGCGCTGCGAAGCGGAAGACGGACCAGTGCGCGCCCATGGCCTCGAGCACGCGACGCACCTCCTCCACGCTGAGCAAGCCGTTGCCGAGCGTGTCGCGCTGCTCGAGCGCCGCCTTGAGCTCCTCGAGCGAGTGCCCGTGCTCCTGCAGCCGCGCGAGCACGTGCGCCGCAAACTCGGAGCGCTGCTCGACGACGTCCGTGAACTCGGTGACGACCTCGCGCAGCGTGTCGCCGTCGAGCTGGTAGATGCTCGACACCATGACAAAGTTGCGCACGATCCGCGGCTGCAGCAGCAGCGTGTTCACGAGCGTCGGCAACGGCAACGAGAGCGCGAACAGCAGTCCTCGCTCGCGGCGCATGGCGCGTAGCTGGTGCAGCACGCACTGGCACAGCAGCGCCGCGAACAGCGCGTTCACCATCAGCAGCGCCATGACCAGAAACCGGTACGTGTCGTGCGAGAAACGGCCGCGGGGCAGCGGCCGCAGCACCGACGGATGCTGTTGCGAGTTCTGGTGGAGCTCTGTTGGATGCTCGACGCGCTCGCACACGAGCTGCATCTGCTCCAGCGCGGCACCCGCCGTCTCTTCACTCAGCGTCTTGGCTTCGTCCTCCGCGATGCGCTGCAGACACTCGGTCGGGCGCTTGGGGTCATCGAGTCCGCCGGCTTGAAGCAGTCGCGTTACGATCCACGTAAAGTACCAGCGCGCCGCGACGTGCACCGCGACGAGCAGCCACGCGAGGGCTGCGAACGCGGTGACGATCGTCGTCGCGTCACGCTCGTGCTCATGCTGCTCGTGAAGCAGGCGACGCACGAGCTGCGAGGTGCCTTCAAGCGCCCACGCGACGACGAGCAGCAGCGCCCACGTCTTGGGCGAGATGTCGATCATGTGCGAGATCGAGTTGTCCATCGCCTGCCGCACGTACATGGCGAACGGGAAGAACTCGGGCAACTGGAAGCGCCGCAGCAGCAGGTGCCGCAGCACGCGCAGCCGCACGACGTCGGCCAGCACGAACGACGACAGCGCTCGTGCAGCGGCGCAGTTGCCAATGCCACGAGCAGGACACGACGCGTCTCGACCGATGATCGAGGCCAGTAACGCACGCAGGCGCAGGCGAAGCGAGAGCACGTCGACGCTGACGCCGGCGTCCTGCCGCATGCGCAGCGTCTCGACGACGTCTCGCGTGCTGACGAGGTCCGCGTGGTCGAGCACGCGCACGTCGCGGCGCAGCACGACGAAGATCGCGGCCGCTTGCAGCATGAGCGCGACGGCGAGCAGGAACGTCGTGAGGTCGGCGGCCTGGAACGCGATGAGCGCCTCGTCGTAGGCGCTGACGTGTGAGATCTCCTTGTAAATCTTGACCTGCAGACCGATGAAGCCGAGGATCATGAGCTCGCGGTACGCGTGGCTGAGCATCTCGCGGTGCTTGGCGCGCTGGCTCGCGAACGCCTCGAGCGCGTGCAGCAGCCGCTCGAGCACGACGATGGACACGACGAGCACCGACACGAAGAGCAGCACTCGCGTCAGCGTCACGTTGCTGCCGACGTGGAACAGCGAGCCGTCATGGTTGGTCGCGTCGCCTGCCATGCTTCTCGACCGGGCAGACGATGTATGAAAAATGGGAATCGATGGACTGAGAGACTGTGACTGAGACTATGAGATGGAGAGGACGCGGCAACGATCGCTTGGTCGCTGGCTCGTTCTAATCACGTTCATCGCGCCAGTTGGAGAAGCCGCTGCTTGTGACTCGACAGCAGGCGACTGTTTTTTTTATCTGACCACAGCAAACTCTCTTGACTCAGAGCTCTGTGTAGTGTGTGGAGCGAGGACTTGAAGCCCCGCCTGCGTCATCGTCTGCGATCGCAGCGACGTCGTCGTCGTCCATCGACTCGATCAGATACAGCGACCGCAGCGCACGAGAGCTCGTGCGCACGAATCCGCTTTGCCGCCGTCGCAGCGTCGGTCGCTTCTGCAGCGTCGCTGGCGCCACGGGCACCACTGGCGGCAACGTCGCAGTCGGAATCGCCGTCGCGATCTCGGCGCTGGCGCTGGCGTCTGTGTCCGCCAGCACGACGTCCAGTCGCTCGTGGGCGTCGTCACCGTCCTCCGAGTCGCTCGAGTCGTCCTCGTTCTCTGCGTACACTGCCTGCCGCAGCAGCAAGTGGCAGTTAGCGTGCGAGGTACCGTCGTCCGCTGCGGACGCGTTGGCTGCAGACGGCGCCGCAGGGAACTGCTCGACGACGCCGTGCTGCGTAAGCGCCACGAGGTGCAGCAGCTGCGCGTACTCGACCATGCCGCGCTTGAGCTTGAAAAGGGTACGCACGAGGCTGTTGAACCGGAAGTACGACAGCCGGAATCCCAGCGAGTAGAGCGCGCGCCGTAGCGACTCGACGTCCAGCACGCCGGTGCCCTGGCGGTCGTGGCGCCGCAGCTCCGCCTTGAGATCCTCGACTGAGTGGCCGTTCTCCTTGAGGCGCAGCAGCAGCGTGGCGGCGAACTCGGACCTCAGCTCGACGATCTCGCTGAAGTGCGTGACCACCTCGCTCAGCGTGTCGACGTCGACGCGGTAGATGCTGGAGACGATGATGTAGCGGCGGAAGATGCGCGGCTGGAAGACGACCGTGTTGAGCACGAGCGGCAGCGGGATGCAGAGCACCGCGAGCAGCCCATAGTCGTCCATGAGCTCGTGCATCTGGTGCGCGACGCACTGCGAGAGCAGCGCGATGTAGAACCCGTTCACCATGAGCAGAAACATCACGACAAAGTGGTAGACCTTGCACGAGAACCACGGGATCGGGAGCGGCACGAGCCCTCGACGCGCGCGCGCCTGCGTTTGCGCTTGCGCTTGCGACAGCGACGCACTCGAGCGGTGCGATGCAGGCAGCGCGTCCTTTGGCGCGCGGCGTCGTCGGCAGAGCCGCGCGAGCTGCCGGCAGCACATTGCGATGATCTGCAGCCCCTTGTCCTTCTCGACAACGTGGAAGCGCTGCCGCTTGCGCCGCAGCGCCTCCTGTCGCTCCTGGATCTCCTGCATCTTCTCGAGCGCCTCGCCCGCGAGCTCGGAGCCCAGCACGTTCGACTCCTCGTCGGCGATCGCGCGGAGACACGCGATGGTGTCGCGGTCGCTGCTGAGTCCGCCGGCGCGCAGCATGAGCCGCAGGCAGTAGCGGAAGTAGAGCGACACGACGATGTGCAGCGCGAGCAGCGCCCACGAGAAGATGACGTAGGACGCCGCGATGGCGCGTGACTCCGACATGTCGCCGAGCCGCAGCCACAGCCACGAGGTGCCCTCGAGCGCCCACGCGAGGCCGAGCAGCAGCGCCCACGTCGTGATCTGCACGTCGATCATGTGCGTGATCTGGTTGTCCTGCGCCTGCCGCAGGTACTTGGAGAACGGGAACAGCTCCGGCAGCTCGTACTGGCGCAGGAAGAGGTGCCGCAGCACACGCAGCTGCACGACGGTGTGGCAGTCGGACGCTCGGAGTCTGCGCGTGGCGCCGCTGATGGCGATGGCCGCTCGTGTCGGCGCTGTCGCGTCGTTGCCTTGACGCGCGCGCGCACGCAGCTCAAGCGTCTCCGCCATGTCGCTGGTGCTGATCAGCTCTGCACGGTCGACGAGGATGTTGTGGCGCCGCAGCACGAGGAAGATGACGATGGCCTGCGCGAGCAGCGCCAGCGCCAGCAAAAACATGGTGAGGTCGGCGACCTGCACGGCGATGACGGACGCGCTGTAGGCGCTGACGTGCGTGATCTCCTTGTAGATCTTGATCCAGAGCCCGACGAAGCCGAGGATCATGAGCTCGCGGTACGCGATGCGCAGCATCTCGCCGTACTTGGCGTACTTGTTGGCGCGGTGCTCGAGCACGTGCAGCCCGTTCTCGAAGACGATGATGCCCACGACGAGCGCCGAGAGGAAGATGAGCACGTACGAGAGACTGACGTTGTCGCCCACGTGGAACAGCGAGCCATCGGGGTGCGCGTCGGCGCCGGCGCCGGCGCTTGAGCTGCCGCCGGCCATCGTCGCCTGTTGCTGGTTGCGTGGGACTCGGTTGGCTCGCCTTCATGAAGTGGGTGGGCGCTGCTGCGACGGAGCTCTTGCTTCAGGTCTCTACGATTTACCAAAGTGCACACGAATGTACCCACAATTACCAGCAGTCCTGGCTCAGGAGCGCCTGACAGGCGCACTGGTTGGTTTATTTTGGCGAAGCAACTTCCGTTACATCCAGTTTGCCCTCACAAGCTGCAGAAGAGTAGATACGCAGGTATGGCGCGTGTCGTGTCTGCGTGGGCCCCCTTGGAGACTGAAGCACTATGGGAATGTGCTCGGGCAGCTCTTGCGTCGGGGAATACTACACCTTTGCTCGACCAACGTGAAGAAAACTCCCATCAATGTGGTTTTTCTATTTTTGAGTTAACCCGAAAACTAAAATATAGAAAAGACTCCAATCAAAGTGAAAAAAACCACGATCAAAATGGGCGGGAGATTTGGGCGGGAGGCGCAGTGGGTCGATTGCAGCCGGCCATCGCGAGCCATTCTTCATCTCGCGATGCCGACTGAAGACGAAAAGAAGCGGATCCTGGCTGCCGCCGTCAACCGCGAGGACTGGATGACGGTGGCACGCCACAACAACGTCTCCGCTTCGACGGCTCGCCGCGTCGTCAATACGCATCGAGTGACCAACCTCCCCCGTGGTGGCACCCGTGCCGGTCGTGTGCGCTGCACGCCGGAGATGGTGGAGCTCCTTGAGAAGTATGTCAACGACAACTGCAGCTACACCCTGGCAAGGATGTAGATGATGCTAGCGTTTGACACTGGTGTCACTCTCTCGACCCAAACTATCAGTCGTCATCTGCTCAACAAGCTATATACGGTCAAACAGGCAAGCATATGGACACGAGACAGCTAATGGCTGCGTCGACTAATGATTTGCATGTGCAAAGACGAGGATCGAGCCTAGCGCTTGCAACAGCGCTGAGAACAAGGAGAAACGACGCCTGTTCGCTGCTGAGCTACTGAAACATCAAGCAGCGGGCGATTACATCGTCTACTATGACGAAACCAATTTCAATCTTTATTGCAAGCGCACCCAAGGGCGTGCGAAGAAGGGCGACAGAGCGATCGTCAAGCTCCCATCTTCAAAAGGCCCCAATCTGCAAGTTCAGTGCGCTGTCTCTGTCTCCGACGGCCTTGTTCTGCACCGGTTTCAGCGCGGAAGCATCCAGATGGATGGGAATGCAGCGTTCGTGGAGGCAATCGTCGCAAAGATTGCCTCCTCTGCGACGTACCGCACCCATTTCACAGGTGAGAGAATCGTCATCGTTTTCGACAATGCGCCTGCACACCACCAGACCGAAGCACGTGCCGTCGTTGGAGACATGGTTCGTTGTGATAGAGTGGTGTATGTTCGCTAGCTGGTAGCAGCTAGCGGACAGGCGTCTGAACGACCAGCAGCAGCGAAGGGGTAGCGC
This sequence comes from Pythium insidiosum, assembly GCA_022836835.1. Lineage (NCBI taxonomy): Eukaryota > Oomycota > Peronosporomycetes > Pythiales > Pythiaceae > Pythium > Pythium insidiosum. Next base: position 114,227 of record JAKVDI010000082.1, read on the forward strand.
TGCGCTAGCCAAGCACTTTAAAGAATATAAGTACGACGCACGCAGAGCTAGTGATCTAGTTCCACGCTGGTCGATACCTCACGTTGTGTACCCTTTGAGGAGTCGGTTCTTTCAATGGGATCCTTGCCAAGGAGTTTCCCGAGTCCGCTCACTCCGTCAGGCACTAACCAACCGAAGTATGGCCGTACAGTGAAGGTGAATACAGTGGGGCTGTGACGGAGTTGGTCTCGATCAGCCAGCCAAGAGGGGTGCGAGCTATCCTCTCCTAGGATGCTCGCGGGTTTCAATATAAAGTGTATTACCGATACAGCTAGCTCTCCTAGCCAGAGTACGCGGTGAATACAGAATACACACTCAGATAGAGTGCTTCAGACCCTTGGCCTAGCCAGGATCCTCAGCAAACGGCAAGAATGCCAGGAACTATGTCCTCACGCTCTCACACGCACACACGCAAGCGCCCACACAGGTACACACACGCACTGACTGCTCCAACACACGCAAGCACACGCACAGACTTACTTGTAGCGCGCGTGCCAACTCCGTTGAGTTAGCGGCGGCTGCGCTCTGAGGGGGAGACTTGAGGGGTACGAGGGAAAAACGAGAGTCTCTTTGTCAGGTTGGCCCGCTGGGGCGCTCCCTGTTAAACCTGATGCTACTTATTGCGTCTCGCTAGCACGCTGACGCGTGGACCTCTGAGAACCGATATTGAACCGGTTGGTCAGCTCATTCAGCTAGCTCCTAGTGCTAGGATCCGGCGAGTTAGCCCCCTTGGTCTGGGACCCGGGGGGGGAGTTGGCCGGCCAACTCCCAACGACATTTCTCATTCAACACCTGTCCCTGTTTGCTACTCGCTCTATCACAACCGCCCCTCGAGCGAGGTCGACAAGCATCGGCTAGCTTGGTGGCCTCGATCGCACAACTTGCTCTCATGCCGGGCGCGTCTGAGGCGTCGTCGTCGCCGCGCGCGAGCGCCGCCGGTCAACGGACAACGCCTGCGCAGTCGGCACCACCCCCGTCAGTCGCGGCAGCTGGCACTGCTGTCAGCGCACCAACTGTGCCGTCAGATCCAGGTCTCGCGGAGGTCTCACGCACGCTTGTCCCGTTTGGTATGCCACATGCTCATTCTGGACGCCATTGATCTCATGCTGACTCGCCTCACTGTCCTCAGTTGCTCGTCCCGGCGCGTCTTCACGCGAGACGGGTGCGCTAGCAGCCTCATCATGGCGCGACGCTGTGGTGGCTGTCGGGAGGGACCTGACGTCGTCGATGCTTCCTGAACCGGATAGCGCGCCACTGCGCGACGCACCGTCGCGCAGTCGTCTTGCGCACGCTAGGGAGATGCTCGATCGTCGCTTGTGCGAGCTCTTCAACGTGTCTGTCACGTCAGGGGATCCGACATCGGGGCCATCTGGAGTGGAGGTGTTGACGACACCGGCACCAGACATCGTCACTCTGCTTCTTGGCGACGACGACGTGGCGCTCCTTCGCGCAGATGCGCCACTGGAGTCCATCGCACCTCCGTCTGCTGTTGATCCGATGGCACAATTTGCTGAGGCGATGCGTGAGATGGCGGTGCTGCGCTCGCGGTTTGGCTCTGAACGCCTGCTTGAGCGCGTGTCCACTACGGCGTCAACATGCTGCTGGTTGACGCATGTAGTTCAGTCGCTTCTCGAGCTCGTCCGCATCCAGGAGGTGGAGCGATTGGCTGGTTCGGCGCCGTTGGCTCTCCTAGAGAGTTACGGACGTGCACAGATCGCTGGCTCTGGCCGTCGTGCGGCGAGTCGTGATGCCATCCTTCGTGATTCGATCGTTCGTCGTCGGGCCCTCGAGCGAGAACTCGCAGCCGCGCGTGCGGGCGAAGTCGAAGTGTCGCGGCAGCACAACGTTCTGGACGACCTCTACACTCAGCGTGGCGCTGTAATCGACTCGCTGCGGCTCGAGCTTGCTGAAGTCGAAGACCATCGCGATCGACTTGCTGCCCGCGTACTCGAGTTGGAAGACCAGCTTGCTGACGCACAGCATTCGCTTAGTGCGACACCCGTTGGGCTAACTCGCGAGCAAGCGCGCCTCGTGTACTCGTTTCTCTGGCAGTACGGCTGTGGGCAGGGCAACGCTGAGCTCTGGGGCGATCTCGTCCGTGCGTGTGCGCATGCTGATCCGTCTCTCGCTCCAATCGACATTTCCTTGATCGTGCTTCCAGCAGGGCGTTCCACACGGACCTCGCACCCACCGCCTGACCCTACGGCGTTCGACGATTCTGGCTTGGGCTCGTCGGTTCAAGCGGCCGTCAGGCAGCGGGCACCGGCGCCTGTCACAACGTTTCAAGCGTCTGGTGCTGGTTCGTCGAGAGGTGATCTGCCACGCTCAGCGCGCCGACCCATCGACTTCCAGTCTGACGACGAGGGTGGTGGCCTTGCTCGTCAGTTTGGCACCGAAGGCCTTGGCGCCCCGATGTCATCGAAGCGCAGTCGGCCGTCTCCACAGGTTGGTGCGTCCTCCGTGTTGTCACAGTCGCCGCGGTCGGTAGGTTCGCGGTCCGGCGTGTCGGCGTCGCCACCGCAGTCCAGCGGGCAAGCATCGTCGGCGGACCAAGCTTCAGCGTCATCTCGTCCAGCCAGCGCACCTCGGCCGGCGGATCCAGGCGTGCTTGGGCCGGCTGCGACGGCTCGCGCGGCTCAGCGCGCTCTTGTTGCCTCTGCTGCTCTGGCGCGCTCGGTCGGCGACACGACTAGTAGCTTGGGGGCCTTGGCAGGTGGGAATGCTGGTGGTACCTCGGGTCGTGCGACGAGCGCCGGCGCTGCTCCACTCACGTTCGTCGGTGCCCAAGCGCAGTCGCTCATCGCTGGCTACACTGCGGTGCCCGCCGCGGCGCCTGGTGACACTCCAACGCGCCCCGTCTTCGCCCAAGTCGTGTTGCCATTCGCGCTCGGCAGCGTGAGAGGCCGGAGCAGCACGCTGGCATTTGCGTCGCTCGACGACCTCCACGTGAAGGTGCGTTTTGGTGTTCCACTCCAGCGGGTGCGCGGCGGTCAGACGCCATTCTTCCCAAACTACGCGCCGATCAAGAGCGCCCGCGTCGGCAACGCTCAGCTCGCTTGCTATGGACCGTCTGGGTTCGCGTCGATGACGAGCCTATTGGACCGGCGGCCGTGGGATGAGATGTGGCATGGTCGTGTGCGACACGTCTTTCTCTTCGACCCGAATCGGTTGAACGCTGCGCAGGTGGATTGGGTGCACCGCGTGCTTCGCTTTATGTGCCAGTATCGCCGGCAGTACTGGCAGCGCCAGCATTGGTTCCCGCTCTCTCGTCAGGCGGACGCTCCGCCATCGATCCGGACTGCTTATAAGGCTCGCGAAGGGTCCGACCAAGAGTTGGTGGGCGCGTTCCAGGCACTCGTCGAGTCGGCTCCCGCGGGCGTGAGCACGGCTTTGTTTTGGTCTGAGCCCGCCTTCTGGTGGGTTCCAGCGCGTCAGTGTGCTTGGCCGCTCGAAGACGTGTCGTCCATGTCCTTCGAAGATCAGCTTCGGCGTCTCGATACTGAAGAGCCTCTCCGCGTCGGCTGGGCCTCGGCACCAGGTCGCTTCGTTGAGAGTCTCATCCGCGAGCAGCTGGATATCTTGGACCGCAACGGAGGCAAGTGTTGGGAGCTGCCCCCGCCCTGGAATGACCCCAAACACACGCCGGACGTCTGACAGCACGGTCGCACGCCAGCACATTTGGCCCGTAGCTGTCCTAATGCGTAATCCATGTAGCTTCCCTTTCAATTCTTGTTCCTCTTCGTTTCCTTGTGCTGACCTCCACACCATAGGCGACTCGTGTGTCCGTCTGCACTCTTCTTCTGACGATCGCCCCTAGTAGAGTCGCAATACGTAGTGCCGGTCAGCTAGTGGGGCCACTAGCGCCGGCATCGTCGGCGTGCTTGTGTGGCTCGCACACTGACTTTCTTGGTTCTCCCTGTAGAGCCACGATACTTGATTGTCGGTCTGCTAGCGGGAGTGCTAGCACCGATGACCACCGGCTTGGTCATTCGTGTTCGCCGGATTCGTCGCTCGCCTGCATGGCGGCGAATCGACTCTTGGCCTTGGCGGAGGCGTCGAACTCGTGTAGCAACCTGCCGCAGTTGAGCTGGGTGGCTGGAACCCAAGTCGGCTCCCGATAGCCAACCCACTGCACGAGATACTCTCTGCGCCGAGCTTGTGCTCTAGTCCTGCCAGCTGACCATCGCACATCTAGGATGCGCTCAACTTCAAATTCACCAGCAGATTCGTCCGCGAGCCAGCTATCTTCGGGTAGCAGGGCGGCATCCCAATCGTCGCTCTCAGGTAGTTCGCCGACGCACTCTGGGGTTGGCCGTTCATCATGGGTCACGCGCGGCTTCAAGCGGCTAACGTGCACCCAGGGTGAGATGCGGTAGGGCGTGCCAGTGACGCTCAGCTTGACTCGGTAATCGTCCGACTTGTCAGCGATCCGGAACGGCCCGTGCCAAGCGTGCGCAAGCTTGCGCGCTAGTCCTGGCTTCACTCGGGGATAGTACAACCACACTGAGTTGCCAATTTCGAACCCGCTCTTGAGTTTGTCGGGGAGTCTCGCCCAGTTCTCGTTCCGCTCGCTGGCTCGCTGGTCCTTTGCTTCGCGTTGTAGCTGCTTTGCTAGCTGGATCGCATACTCGTGTTCCCGTTGAACGCGTAGGCGCCACCGATAGGCGTCTAGCTTGTCGCGCCCTCGGGGCTCGCGTGCTAGCATGGCGGACACTGTAGAGCTAGCGTCCCAGCCGTGCACGAGAAAGAAGGGAGTCTCACGCCTCACGGCATCAACAGACGTATTGATCGCAAACATGAGCCTGTGGACAGCGTCCTCCCAGTCGTCTTGATCTGGCGACTCGACGTATGCGCGGACGCAGCGGATGACAGTTTGAACTGACCGCTCTTGCTGTCCATTGGCCTGTGGCCTGTACGCTAGCGTCGCGCGCTGCTTGCTGCCCAACATCATTCGAAACTGGGTGAAGACTTCGCTCATAAAGCGGGGATCTTGATCATGGCGGACGATGGAGCTAGCTCCGAAGCGTTGGAACACTGTTGTATCGTAAGCTTGAGCGACGGCTAGCGCCGACGTGTCGCTCATCGCTTTAGCCATCACAAAACCGGAGAACGAGTCTTGGAACAATAGCAGAGACGTGTTGCCTTGCCTCGAAGCTGGCAGTGGCGTAACGAAGTCCATCGACACACTTGGAACGGGCGTCCGGCAGCACGTTGCCTGGTGACGGTCCGGGGTTGGCAGGCTGGCCTTGGCAGTGCTGCAGTCAGTGCACTCACGCACATGACGCTCAACGTCGCGATACATCCCATGCCAGTGGTACTCACGCCTTAGCCGATCAAACGTTCGTGACACTCCTTGATGTCCGCCTTGATAGTCGTCGTGGGCAGGTGCAGCACGTCTCGCGTAGCGTGCTTGGCACCACTAGCTGGCTTGGTCGTCGGGGCGGTCGGCTGTGCGCGTGTGCTTCGTCGGCGTCGTTTGCTGCCGACATACCGCAGCAAGCCATCGTCGTCGATCGCATACGCATCTGCGAGTTTCGCGCGTCACGCGCTTGCCGTGGTGTGAGCTCCTCGAGCTCGCCGCGCAAGAATCTCATCAGCGCGGCGGTCGCGGCGTCATTCTCTGGTGCCTTCCAACGGCGGCGTCGTTCTGCTGGCGGCGTCGTGACGGCTCACTTCCGGCAAACCGGTCGACTGGCGTCCGGCATGCGTCGCTTCGTCGTCGCCGCTTCCCAAACAGCGGCTGACGTCGGTCCGTCGACGCACCTCTCAGCCAATCGATGCCTCCATCTGACCACCCGGACTTGAACTTGGACGCTGACTGCTGATTGGCTGAGTCACTGGGCCAGCTGAATGCGTGACCTGGCTTACTGACACTTCAGGCTGAGTTGCGGCTGGTCCCCCTTCCACTGGGTTACTTCGGGGTGAGACACGCCGACTCTTGGCGGGACGTGTCGCGACCGTCGACCGTGCCGCTTGGTGGTGTCCGCCGCTGTTGCGGGTCGGTCGTCGCGACTGCGACCGTGTCGAAACGAAGACTGCTGCTCCAGCGAGCGCGCTCGTGGCATGTGCGCCGTCATGCACGCTGGTTGCCGGCTCGTCAGCCTCATGCGCGTCGTCGCTGTCTCCACTATCCGCCACTGCTGAGTCGATTCGTGCTTCCGCTGGCTGCCTTGCCCCTTGGTCGTCATCTTCACCCTTCGCGACAGCTTCGTCGCCTCCGAAACGGGTTGGTGTCGGCGATGATCGGGCGAGCTTGTTCAGGTCGCGGAGCTGTTGAAGTCCTTCATCTTCGTTGGCATGTACGTCTTCTCCAATGAGTGCTTTCGACGCAAGGTAGTCTGCTGGTGCGTTAAACTCACGCTTGACGTGCGCTAACTCCAGCGAGTCAAAGCTACTCTTCAGAGTCATGAACCGATTCAGGAGGAGTTGCAACCGAGCCTCATTGCAGCCGATCATGCCTTGGCACTGCTGCACAGCGATGCGCGAGTCGCCAACCACCACGACGTCACGAATACCTAGCTCGCGGGCACGCGCTAGCCCGCGGAGCATGCCTTCGTACTCGGCTTCGTTGACAGTGACGTTTGTCAAGCTGAAGCCGGTAGCTTCTAGCGGTATCCACCCTGGTAAGCGCCAGAGAATGTAGCTCGCGCTTCCTCGCCTTGTCTTCAACTTCGCTGCTCCATCAAACGTGATGACGTGACCCGAGTACGCTGCGGTGAGCATCTCAACGCTGACTGCTGGGCGACTGGCTCGCGTATGCTTCTCGGGCTCAACCTTGTCAGCGATCTGGTCCAGCAGTTCGCGCGGCGTGATGCTGTCTGCAAACAACCTAGCGAGCGAGTCTTCGTCCTTGCTAACGCGCTCGATATCCAGCGTCCAAGGAGATAGCAACGTCGCCCATTGCAAGCACCTGCCTGTGACCGACTTCGAGTTCATCAGCCACTTGAGGACAGAGTACCGCGTGTACACCTTGATCGGCTTGCCAGCGACTATCGTGTAGAAGTTCGCTAGCACGCGGAGCAACGCTAGCACTTCTTTCTCTGCCACGTGGTATCTGAGTTCAGCGTCGTGCAACGTACGTCCCGAGAAGCGGATTGGGTGTAGCAAGCCGGCGTGCTCCTGGGCTAACACAGCGCTGACGGCCCAATTGCTAGCATGCAGGATGACAACGAAAGGCTTCTCGCGATCTGGATGCCGAAGGAGCGGGGCAGCTAGCAGCTTGTCACGAAGGAGCTCGAATGCTAACTTCGCCTTCTCCAAGTCCTGTCCCAGTCGTAGCTGTTCGTCGGTAAGCCCGTACAGGACGCTGGCGATGTTCGCATAATCTTCAATAAACTTGCTGTAGTAATTCAAGCTGCCCAAGAAGGACTGCATCCCTTTCAGAGATGACGGGAATGCTAGCTCCTTCAGGCTCTTCACGTTCTTCGGTACGCTCTGATGCCTTCGCGATTTATCTCGTGCGAGAGATAATCAATTGACCGTTTGCCAAACGCGCTCTTCGTCAAGTTTACCGAAATTCTCCAGTACCTCAGCCGATAGAGTAAGTTGTCCAGCGTTTGACACATCTCACTCCAGGTTGCTGACTTGCACGCGATGTCGTCGATGTAGGAGCTTCTACCCAGCACCGGGCCCATGCTGCCAGGCGCAGGGATGCCGAGTTGGAATACTGTCTTCGCTTCTGTGTCGTGGTTGTTGGCTGCGTCTGCTGACTCCGCCCAGCGCTCGCTGGCTTCGATACCCAGCGCGCTTAGAACTTCGGGCTCGACCTCGGCTTCCAGGGCCGGCGGGAGCCGTACGAATCCCCAGAGGCAGTTGTCGAGCACTTGTTGGTAGACCAAAGGTGCGTTCTTGAGGCCAAAAGGCATTCGTACCCACTGAAAATGGCCTAGCGGGCAGACGAATGCGCTAATATGCTGGGCTCGTTTTGTCATGGAGATTGCCCAGAACCCGCTAGCCATGTCAAGACTCAGGAACCACATCGCCTTGTCGAAGTTGTCCAGCATCTCGTCATCAGCGGTAGCGGATAGCTCATCAAGGTGATTAGCTGGTTGACTAGCCGATAGTCAATGCAGAGTCTGATATCTAACCCGTTCTTCTTCATCACGATCACCACTGGGCTGGCCCACTCGGAGTCAGAGTACTCGATGATGCCAGCCTCTAACAACTTCTTGATGAGCTCGTAGACTTTCTCCAGCAAGTGGACTGGGATACGACGAGCGCGCTGGGAGATCGGCTTGGTTCCTGCCGGCACTTCATATCACAGACTACGCCCCTTGCCGGAGGCGGCACAGCGTTGCCAGAACCCAAGAAGCCAGCCTGATGTTTCTTCAGGATCTGGCGAACTTGCTCAATCTCCTCCGGTGAGTTCTCCTCTAGCTCGCCGACGTCTGCCTTGCTGATGTCCGCGAGTTCGTCGTTCACTACTAGGTCGGGAAGTACTGCAAGCTGGCTACGCAGCTTGTGTAACAGCAGATGATCCGTACCTTCGTGGTAATACGAGACTGCTTCTCGTTCTTCGCTAGCCAAGTCGTCGACCGCGATGACTGCCTTGTACGCTCTCGCCAACCGGCTAGCTACGTCTGCCGGCTGACGCGGATCGTCTGCAGTCAAGAACTTGGCGCCGATTATAAGCTTCGTTGCGACTGGTGTTTCACTGGTGCTCGCGCTAGTTTGCTTGCTGCTGCAGGTGCTTGACTCAGCTTGGGCGATGAAGCTTGTGCCTGCAACTTCGCTGACCGGCCGCGACAGCACTCGGGTTGGTGTCGGGTAGGTGGGACGATGCACTGCAGGTGGCAGCTTGCTGGCTGACACCACTGCATCCCGACGAGCGGCTCGCAGGAACTGTGGCGAGTGACTGCCTTCGTGCGCCAGCAACTGCCATTCCTCGTACTTGGTCGTGCCAACGCGCACCGGCCCGCCAGCTCCCAGCGGCAAGTGACCGACTTCTACCAGGTGAGCGACTGGCGTCCTGGACGCCACGCAGAGCAAGCGCGCTGATATGTTGGTCACCTTCACTGACTTCGGCTTATTTGCCGAGTCGTGCACGATCGTGGTCACCCAGTTGGGCCCACGGCAGGCCCAGATCACCAGCTTGTCGGCAAGGCGTCGCCCGTAGATGATCGGTACGTGCGCTGACTCACCAGGCAGTATCGTCAGATCGGTTGGAGACTAACTCAATGCGCGTTGGCAGGTGGCGACTTCCGCTGCTGACAAGTGGGATCCTTCCTCGTCGGCAGCCGCACAGCGCCTTCGTAGGCTCCGATGCGGACGCCAGCGGCAATCATGAAATCCATGCCTAGCAGGCATTGGACTCCGTCCCCGATGTTTCCACACCAGATCTCCAGGTAATAGACGACGCTTGCGCCCAGCGTGATCTTGACGGTTGTCTTGGCGTCGACATACGTGGTGATGTTCCCTATGCCCTTGATACGCAGGCGCTCATTGAACCTCAGCTTCAAACCTAGTTGGCGAGCGAGGTCGAGACTGATCATGCTCGTTGTGGAGCCGGAATCCAGCAAGATCAGTGTCCGGCGATTGCACACGGCGCCGTGCACCAGCGCAATGCCAGCTTGGCCTGCCGGCTTTTGGTGGTAAGACCACCACCCGCGACGCTCGCCCGGCTCCAGGCGGAACGCCGCCCGCCAGTCTGCTGGCTGTAGGTGAGTCGTCAGCTGCCATGAATGAACGCGCTTCATCCTGAGTATGACAAACTGACTTCTCATTTTGTTGGTTAGCGAAGCTTGACCAACATATGCAAATACATGCATTGCGGGAACTTGTTGCTCGTCGCGTACCAGGGTTCCAACTCCTGGCGAGCCTCCTAGTTTAAAAACTGGAGGACGGTCGCTGGCAACGGCGTGTTGCTAGCGTGACCTTCGGCCTTGTACCAAGCCTTCAAGCCTTCGAGTGCCTTCGCGACCTCGCATTCGCCATCCAGGCCGTGGGCACTCCCGCAGGCTGGGCATTTCTTGCGGCAGGCGTCAGCTGAGTGACCGGGAGACTTGCACAGGCTGCACGTCACTCGCGACGGGCACTCAGCGAACCAGTGGCCAGCACCTCCGCACCCAAAGCAATTCGACTCGCGGCGCGGACTAGCATCCTTGCGTGGACGTTGATCGGGGTTAGCGCGCGAGGAGCTGGCTTTCGGACTCGCTGGCGAGCGGGCTCCTGCGAATCGACGCTCGCTCGAGACAGCCTGGTACATCAGTTCGCCGGCTCTTCCGCACTTCATCCAAGTCGAAACGCACGGTCTTCTGCGGCTTCTGCTCGCCTTCGTCCGTCGAACTCGCGTCGTCTTCATAGGCCCAGTAGGTGTGCGCCGGCCCGCGCGACACCGAGCGGTCTCGCTCCGACCGCGATGACGACGACGAGCGCTCGCGATAAGACGAGCGACGCTCATCGCTGACTCCGACGGCATGCTCTTCGTAAGCTCGGAGTCCGCGCTCTAGCTCATCGAGCGAGCTGAACATCCGGCCAACAAGCGCGACTCGGGATCTCGGAGTCTGTCAGCGACTTGATGAAGCGGCTGACGTGGTGACGAATGTCCTCCGGCGTCGACAACGGGATGCGTGCCTTGCGAGCGGCGGCGTTGAGTCGCCAGAGATGCTCACGCGGGGTCTCGCCCTTCTGCTGCTTCATCGTGAAGTAGCGTTCGGCTTCGGAATGGCGCGACACGCAGAACTCTTGCGTGAATGCTGCTGCCAGTGACGACCAGCGCCGGCGCGCTGACCCAAGCTGCTGGTACCAGGCTTCGGCTGCGCCACGAAGATACAACTCCAAGTTCTTGCAACGCTCGCTCTCCGACCACATCCCGAAGGTTGCCATGTACTGGTACTCCTTCCACCAAGCTCGCCGGTCAGACAGCCGGTCAGTACCGTCGAACAAGTCGAGGTAACGCTGGGAATGAACGGTCGGCGCTGGTACGAAAGCTGGAGCTTGTTCTTGCCTTGTAGCGCGCGGGACAGCAAAGCAAGTCGCATCGACTCCGCGAGCTGGCTCAACGGTGGTCACCGGAGCTTGCTCGCCTGGCCAGCTAGCCTCGTGCATCGAGATGTCGTCGCACTGAGGTGCCGGAGCGGGTTGCACGTGCACGTACGCGTCTCGCGGACGATGAACGTCGGCGTGCTGGTAGCTCAACGGCACCGCTGGCTGTTGGAAGGCATACGGTTGCGGGGGGCGACGTTGCTGGGCTGGTACTGACTCGTCGGGTCGGCATGCACGAAACGTGCTCCTATCGCCACCTTGAGCCATCGATCTCGCTGGCTGGCGGTGTGTTGGCTCGTGATGATCCCCCCAGTCCAGGACGCCTGAAGAAGCCATCCTGCTCGAGGACTGGCACGCGTCGCACGTTTGCTTGGTCGACCGGGGATTCGGCGCTAGGCGGCGAGCTGGGAACGAGTGCGCTAAGGCCGGCTGACGAGCTTGGCCAAGATGGTGGCGACCGCATGTCATGCACACCTACAGGCTGCGCGCCGTGCAGTGTGGCCCGGTAGGTCACCCACCCATCGACAAGCGAAGCCAGCAGATACATAGCAATGTCGGTGTCGTCTTCGACTTCCTTAGCCGTCACCTTCGCCATGTGCGGTGGCAGAGCAAGCTGCGCAAGACTTGGGACCCAGTTGATGAAGGCAAAGCCAGCTTCTTGGAGCGCCGACTGCATGACGGCGACCCGCTGCAGGTGCGTGAAGCCAGCTAGCTTCATCTTGAACAAGCGCAAGCGAGGCGGCTCGACCGGCAAGCTGTGCGACGACACTCCAAACGCCTGCAGCCAGGAGTCGGCTGCCGAACTTCGTCAGCACTTCAGCTGCCTGATGTTCAAGGTGTGCTGGCACGCGAGTTCTCAGTGGCATCGAGTTCGGCGGAGGGAACACTCGAGCAGGCGCGCAAGGCGTGTGCAACCACTTGTCAACGCACTCCTGTGCCAGATACTGATCGACAGCATCAGGAAGCGCAGTAGCGGGTAAGCCAGCGGGTCCAAGTGTCATCGGCTGAACGGCAATGCTTGCGCCAGCGGACGGACTCGCGCTCGGCCCTCCCGGCTTCGACACTTTCTTGGTCGACTTCGTGGCCCGCTTGCCAGCCTTGATGTCACGACGCGATGGCTTGTCAGCTTCTTCAGCGACGCTTGCTGCCGGTCGACTTGGCGACCTGGCCTCACGACTCGGCGATCTTGACTTTTTCTTGCGGCTTCGACCTCGGGCCGGCCTTTTGCTCTCAGCCTCTTCGCTAGTCTTGCTAGAGACTGATTGTGCCGAATGGAAGTCTTCTTCGTTGGGCTTCGCCGTGTCGGTTGTGCTGTGACTTTTCTCTTCTTCGTCGAGGATAGTCAGTCTCTCGACGAGATGCCTTGGTTTGCTCGCTCCCGTCGGCATATCCGGCGAGCGAGCTGACGGGCCAGCGCTGGCGAGCGCGGCCCTGTCCTTCACTTCCGAGTCCATGACTCTAGTCTCGTTAGTGCGTTGCGCGTTCGGAGCAGACTCAGTCACGTGACCCTTAGAGGATCCTGGCATACGCACCAGTTGTGATAGAGTGGTGTACGTTCGCTAGCTGGTAGCAGCTAGCGGACAGGCGTCTGAACGACCAGCAGCAGCGAAGGGGTAGCGCTGCGCTAGCCAAGCACTTAAAAGAATATAAGTACGACGCACGTAGAGCTAGTGATCTAGCTCCACGCTGGTCGATACCTCACGTTGTGTACCCTTTGAGGAGTGCGGCTCTTTCAATGGGATCCTTGCTAAGGAGTTTCCCGAGTCCGCTCACTCCGTCAGGCACTAACCAACCGAAGTATGGCCGTACAGTGAAGGTGAATACAGTGGGGCTGTGACGGAGTTGGTCTCGATCAGCCAGCCAAGAGGGGTGCGAGCTATCCTCTCCTAGGATACTCGCGGGTTTCAATATGAAGTGTATTACCGATACAACTAGCTCTCCTAGCTAGAGTACGCAGTGAATACAGAATACACACTCAGATAGAGTGCTTCAGACCCTTGGCCTAGCCAGGATCCTCAGCAAACGGCAAGAATGCCAGGAACTATGTCCTCACGCTCTCACACGCACACACGCAAGCGCCCACACAGGTACACACACGCACTGACTGCTCCAACACACGCAAGCACACGCACGGACTTACTTGTAGCGCGCGTGCCAACTCCGTTGAGTTAGCGGCGGCTGCGCTCTGAGGGGGAGACTTGAGGGGTACGAGGGAAAAACGAGAGTCTCTTTGTCAGGTTGGCCCGCTGGGGCGCTCCCTGTTAAACCTGATGCTACTTATTGCGTCTCGCTAGCACGCTGATGCGTGGACCTCTGAGAACCGATATTGAACCGGTTGGTCAGCTCATTCAGCTAGCTCCTAGTGCTAGGATCCGGCGAGTTAGCCCCCTTGGTCTGGGACCCGGGGGGGAGTTGGCTGGCCAACTCCCAACGACATTTCTCATTCAACACCTGTCCCTGTTTGCTACTCGCTCTATCACATCGTCTCTTTCGTCTCGGCCCGTACTCTCCCATGTGCAACCCGATCGAGGGTTGCTTCAGCTCTCTCAAGGCTCGAATTAAGAAAGGCCTGGCTGTCCGCACCGACGAGATGGAGGGACGGGGCAATTTCTCCACGCTGTTGGAGCGTCGCCTGGCTCTGCTCGAGGATGTTGCGCTGCGGTCCATGTCTTGCATGACCCCATTCCTGGTCCAGCGACAAGCGATGCATGCACAGCAATTTGTGCTGACTGCATCTCGCCTTGAGGACATGCACTATGGTCGCTAGGTCTCAGTTTGATCGTGGTTTTTTTCACTTTGATTGGAGTCTTTTTCTATATTTTAGTTTTTTTGGCTTAAGTCAAAAATAGAAAAACCACATTGATTGGAGTTTTCTTCACGTTGGTCGAGCAAAGGTGTAGTCCCTGCACCGGAAGATTCAGGCGTGTACATGGCCGTCCGTGCGTGCATGAGCTGATGGCAATCCAGCACACAATTCGACAAACACTGGTGGGTTATATCCGAGGCTGATGTCATCGCATGCTATGTTGTAGTAGAGCTGAGGGTCCGCTCTTCTGGTAGAAGGAAGTCGCGCACGTCTCGCACGCCCCGACGAGAATTATGTTGGCACGAGTTGGTAGACAAGAACAAGGAGTAAAGAACCCTGTATAGGTGTCCCTGAGAATTTTCTGACTTGACTCGTTAGTCTTATCTTCGCGATAAACGACACCTGTCTTTGTATTTTGGTTAGACCTCTGTCTTTTTGTCGCGGTGAAAAGACTAATGTCAAAGACTGATATCTTTTGCCTGGGCTAATAGACTGATGTCTTTATATCAGGGTTTAAAGACTGATGTTTTTTCGAGGTTTAGAGACTGATGTCTTTTTGTCGAGGTTTAAAGACTGATGTCGTATTATTGCAAGAAAAACACGCACGTTTTCATATTTGGGAAAAACTAGGGAGCGTCCAAAACGGGAGCGTCCAAACAGAGATTACATCATCAGCGTCTTTTTTTCACTAAAACGAGACACCCAGGTGAAAACCGTTTTTGCTGTGTCTTAAAATGACGAAAAAAGACGCAATCGTCTCTTGTCGAAAAAACAGACGCTAAGGACGAACACTATACGTCTGAAAGATTGTGATTCGAGACGAAGGCGTGACTGGTCGGCAGCGTCGCTATAAAAAGAAAAAAGACTCACGATACGATTCAGGGATCAGTGTCGCATTTGGCAGAAAAAGCGACTTGTTCTCTCGGCGTCGATGCAAGATGTACCCAATTGCTCCACCTCCTGAAGACACATTCGCCTGCGAGGCTGACGCTGAGGCGGCAGTACATGCGTGGGCACTATCTGCAGGACTCAACGTATCTCGAGAAAAAGCTCGACGGAATGAGGAAGGATCAGTTGTGGAGCGCTTCTTTGCTTGTGATCGAGCTGGAAGGCCGAAAAACACTCGTGGTCTCACAGAGGGAGAACGCAAGCGGGTCGCTGGATCGAAGCGCATAGGGTGTCCCATGCGTATTAAAATCAAGGCAACAAATCCGCGTGAGAGAACGGGAAGCTGGACGATTCGCTACACACGCGACGGAAGTACTGTGCATCATCCCAGATCTACTGATCTTCGAGTCCACGTTGGCCATCGTAAGCGGGCTCTCGACGAACAGCTACATGTAAATACGAGCGTTATCGCGTCTCAAGCAAGTGCCGGTGTCCTCCAACAGTTATCCATGCAACGATGTTACAATCGAATCCAGATTTCCTTATTACCCCAAAGGATATCGCGAACTCGAGGTATGCAAGTCGATGCCGCGCTTTGTCATCTCAGACTCCAATCGAGGCTTTATTCATGGCACTTGACAAAGATGGCTTCGTACATGCGCATGAAACATCTGAAGATAATCGGTTACTCAGTCTAATGTGGGCGCATCCAGACACACTGAAGTACTTCAAGCGGTTCAATCAAGTCACTGTTATGGACTGTACGTAGACAAGACCAACAGTACAACCTCCCACTTCTGAATGTTGTCGTCGTGACCGGCATGAACACGGTGTTGCCAGTTGCTCAAGTATGGTTGTCGGGAGAATCTGAAAAAGACTTTGTTTGGGCGCTGCGAAGTCTTCAAACTCTCCTCACCCAGCAGTGTATCGATCCACCAAATGTCTTTATCACTGACCGAGATCTCGCTCTGTTAAACGCTCTCTCCAAGGTATCTCCGCACACACCTAGTGTGTTGTGCCACTGGCATGTTTGGCGAAACGTTCTCGCCAAAACTAGAAGTGTTCTTGGCCAAATCCCAGTTCTAAATCCAGCCCCGGGATGTGATCGCTTCGAGAACTCAATCGAGAGCGAACGATTTATGAAAATGTTTGACGCCGCAGTGCACGCAGAGACAGTCGTCGAGTTCGACGAGATTCGTCAAAAGCTTTGCGATCTTGAAATCAGTCTGGCTGAGTACCTTGATAGACACTGGTGGCCTTACAAAGAGAAATTGGTCTCGTGTTGGATTAGTAGCCATCGTCACTTCGGACATCAAGACACTTCGGTTGTTGAGGGAACGCATGCAAGGATGAAGAATTGGATTCGATCCTCAAGGGGAGACTTGTTTACTGTTTACACGAAGCTCAAACCATGGTGGCTGTCTGCTGCGAGTTCCATTTCGCTAAGAATTTCAAAGGACCTCACTGTCACGCCTCACCCGCTTCATGGACATCAATACGTGAAGACAGTCCGAATTATCAGCAGTTGGGCTCTACTCCGAACGAACGAGTTGTGGAAGCAAGCACGAGAGCTGGTTTTAAGTGGTACTTCATCGTCGTGCTCAGGTGTATATCGCAGAGTTCATGGTCGTCCATGTGTACATGAACTTGCACGGATGATCGAGTTGGGCGACAGATGGCTCGAACCAAGTCACTTTGATCGCCATTGGTGGCTGCGCGACAATGCGGAAGTTGTTGCAATGTCAGCCCTAAGGGTTCTGGAGCCTATGACCAGACGCTCAAGAGTTCCATCTCGAATGACAACTCGTGAACTCAAAGAGAGACCGCATATCAGCGGGCACGGACGATTCTCGACGCGAAGAGAGCTCACATGGGAAGACACGATACTTCAGGGACAATAACTTCAATGACAACAGTGTCTTTTCATATCGATATTGAGACTTGGAGTCTTTTAACAATGCTTTTCGGACTCCGAGTCTTAGTCCTTTATCTAATCGTTTCAGACACTAAGTCTTTTTATTCCGCTTTTCAGACTCTTTGAGACTCTTTGTCTATTTATCTCGTTTTTCAGACCTTGTGTCTTTTTGTTACGATTTCCAGACACTGTGTCTTTTTATTGTACTTTTCAGACACTGTGTCTTTTTATCGTGATTTCAGACACAGAGTCTTTTATTGGAATTTCAGACACAGAGTCTTTTATTTGGAATTTCAGACGGTGTCTTTTTATTACGATCTTCAGACATTGAATTGGTCTGAGGCAACTACGCGCGGCCGTCTTCCGGCTCGCTGTTGCTCTGCTTCACTTTCTTGTTCACCCTTGCAACCACGATGGCGGTTCATATGGCGCTGGAGTGCTGCCTTTCTCTTCAAAAGCTTCTTCTCGGTGGATGAGGTGTCGTTTGGATCGGTTCGAATCTTGTAGTCGCAGTGGTGCATTTGGCACGCACCACGAGCAGCTGCATCTTCGAATGACGGTAGCTGGTCTCCAAGAATTGGCAAGAAGTACGTATCACGTGCAAGATCCTCCCCGGAGTCCTGAGAATGGAGATATGCGTGGATGCGGACGTTTTGAACGTCATACTGCACCGGCGTGTATCATATCTCCACGAAACATAAGCATGTCGCCCGGTTCAGGATGATGACTTCCTCGTCGTCTTCACCACAGACCAACCGATTCCA
>JAKVDI010000083.1:0-126874 GCA_022836835.1 Pythium insidiosum
GTATATGTGGTGCGTATTGGCGTCGTTTGGTGACGTTTGGAGGTCGGTGGTGGGTGGTCGGACTCGCCAGGACTGCTTACGACGATTTGCGACGATTGCGACGATTTGCGACGATTTGCGACGATTTGCGACTGCATGCCATTGTGGCGCGGGTGTGTGTGGACGGTGAGTGGTGCTGGGTGTTGCACTTTCCGACGTATATGTGGTGCGTATTGGCGTCGTTTGGTGACGTTTGGAGGTCGGTGGTGGGTGCGTCGGACTCGCCAGGACTGCTTACGACGATTTGCGACGATTTGCGACGATTTGCGACGATTTGCGATGATTTCGGACGATTTGCGACTGCATGCCATTGTGGCGCGGGTGTGTGTGGACGGTGCGTGGTATTGGGTGTTGCACGGTCGGTGGTGGGTGCGTCGGACTCGCCAGGACTGCTTACGACGATTTGCGACGATTTGGGACGATTTGCGACGATTTGCGACGATTTGCGACTGCATGCCATTGTGGCGCGGGTGTGTGTGGACGGTGCGTGGTGTTGGGTGTTGCACTTTCCGACGTATATGTGGTGCGTATTTGCGTCGTTTGGTGACGTTTGGAGGTCGGTGGTGGGTGCGTCGGACTCGCCAGGACTGCTTACGACGATTTGCGACGATTTGCGACGATTTGGGACGATTTGCGACTGCATGCCATTGTGGCGCGGGTGTGTGTGGACGGTGCGTGGTGCTGGGTGTTGCACTTTCCGACGTATATGTGGTGCGTATTGGCGTCGTTTGGTGACGTTTGGAGGTCGGTGGTGGGTGCGTCGGACTCGCCAGGACTGCTTACGACGATTTGCGACGATTTGCGACGATTTGCGACGATTTGCGACTGCATGCCATTGTGGCGCGGGTGTGTGTGGACGGTGAGTGGTGCTGGGTGTTGCACTTTCCGACGTATATGTGGTGCGTATTGGCGTCGTTTGGTGACGTTTGGAGGTCGGTGGTGGTGTGTCGGACTCGCCAGGACGCTTACGACGATTTGCGACGATTTGCGACGATTTGCGACTGCATGCCATTGTGGCGCGGGTGTGTGTGGACGGTGAGTGGTGCTGGGTGTTGCACTTTCCGACGTATATGTGGTGCGTATTGGCGTCGTTTGGTGACGTTTGGAGGTCGGTGGTGGGTGTGCGTCGGACTCCAGGACTGCTTACGACGATTTGCGACGATTTGCGACGATTTGCGACGATTTGCGACTGCATGCCATTGTGGCGCGGGTGTGTGTGGACGGTGAGTGGTGCTGGGTGTTGCACTTTCCGACGTATATGTGGTGCGTATTGGCGTCGTTTGGTGACGTTTGGAGGTCGGTGGTGGTGCGTCGGACTCGCCAGGACTGCTTACGACGATTTGCGACGATTTGCGACGATTTGCGACGATTTGCGACTGCATGCCATTGTGGCGCGGGTGTGTGTGGACGGTGAGTGGTGCTGGGTGTTGCACTTTCCGACGTATATGTGGTGCGTATTGGCGTCGTTTGGTGACGTTTGGAGGTCGGTGGTGGGTGCGTCGGACTCGCCAGGACTGCTTACGACGATTTGCGACGATTTGCGACGATTTGCGACTGCATGCCATTGTGGCGCGGGTGTGTGTGGACGGTGAGTGGTGCTGGGTGTTGCACTTTCCGACGTATATGTGGTGCGTATTGGCGTCGTTTGGTGACGTTTGGAGGTCGGTGGTGGGTGCGTCGGACTCGTCAGGACTGCTTACGACGATTTGCGACGATTTGCGACGATTTGCGACGATTTGCGACGATTTGCGACTGCATGCCATTGTGGCGCGGGTGTGTGTGGACGGTGAGTGGTGCTGGGTGTTGCACTTTCCGACGTATATGTGGTGCGTATTGGCGTCGTTTGGTGACGTTTGGAGGTCGGTGGTGGGTGCGTCGGACTCGCCAGGACTGCTTACGACGATTTGCGACGATTTGCGACGATTTGCGACTGCATGCCATTGTGGCGCGGGTGTGTGTGGACGGTGTGGTGCTGGGTGTTGCACTTTCCGACGTATATGTGGTGCGTATTGGCGTCGTTTGGTGACGTTTGGAGGTCGGTGGTGGGTGCGTCGGACTCGCCAGGACTGCTTACGACGATTTGCGACGATTTGCGACGATTTGCGACTGCATGCCATTGTGGCGCGGGTGTGTGTGGACGGTGAGTGGTGCTGGGTGTTGCACTTTCCGACGTATATGTGGTGCGTATTGGCGTCGTTTGGTGACGTTTGGAGGTCGGTGGTGGGTGCGTCGGACTCGCCGGACTGCTTACGACGATTTGCGACGATTTGCGACGATTTGCGACTGCATGCCATTGTGGCGCGGGTGTGTGTGGACGGTGGTGGTGCTGGGTGTTGCACTTTCCGACGTATATGTGGTGCGTATTGGCGTCGTTTGGTGACGTTTGGAGGTCGGTGGTGGGTGCGTCGGACTCGCCAGGACTGCTTACGACGATTTGCGACGATTTGCGACGATTTGCGACTGCATGCCATTGTGGCGCGGGTGTGTGTGGACGGTGGTGAGTGTGGGTGTTGCACTTTCCGACGTATATGTGGTGCGTATTGGCGTCGTTTGGTGACGTTTGGAGGTCGGTGGTGGGTGCGTCGGACTCGCCAGGACTGCTTACGACGATTTGCGACGATTTGCGACGATTTGCGACGATTTGCGACTGCATGCCATTGTGGCGCGGGTGTGTGTGGACGGTGAGTGGTGCTGGGTGTTGCACTTTCCGACGTATATGTGGTGCGTATTGGCGTCGTTTGGTGACGTTTGGAGGTCGGTGGTGGTGTGCGTCGGACTCGCCAGGACTGCTTACGACGATTTGCGACGATTTGCGACGATTTGCGACTGCATGCCATTGTGGCGCGGGTGTGTGTGGACGGTGAGTGGTGCTGGGTGTTGCACTTTCCGACGTATATGTGGTGCGTATTGGCGTCGTTTGGTGACGTTTGGAGGTCGGTGGTGGGTGCGTCGGACTCGCAGGACTGCTTACGACGATTTGCGACGATTTGCGACGATTTGCGACTGCATGCCATTGTGGCGCGGGTGTGTGTGGACGGTGAGTGGTGCTGGGTGTTGCACTTTCCGACGTATATGTGGTGCGTATTGGCGTCGTTTGGTGACGTTTGGAGGTCGGTGGTGGGTGCGTCGGACTCGCCAGGACTGCTTACGACGATTTGCGACGATTTGCGACGATTTGCGACTGCATGCCATTGTGGCGCGGGTGTGTGTGGACGGTGAGTGGTGCTGGGTGTTGCACTTTCCGACGTATATGTGGTGCGTATTGGCGTCGTTTGGTGACGTTTGGAGGTCGGTGGTGGGTGCGTCGGACTCGCCAGGACTGCTTACGACGATTTGCGACGATTTGCGACGATTTGCGACGATTTGCGACGATTTGCGACTGCATGCCATTGTGGCGCGGGTGTGTGTGGACGGTGAGTGGTGCTGGGTGTTGCACTTTCCGACGTATATGTGGTGCGTATTGGCGTCGTTTGGTGACGTTTGGAGGTCGGTGGTGGGTGCGTCGGACTCGCCAGGACTGCTTACGACGATTTGCGACGATTTGCGACGATTTGCGACTGCATGCCATTGTGGCGCGGGTGTGTGTGGACGGTGAGTGTGCTGGGTGTTGCACTTTCCGACGTATATGTGGTGCGTATTGGCGTCGTTTGGTGACGTTTGGAGGTCGGTGGTGGGTGCGTCGGACTCGCCAGGACTGCTTACGACGATTTGCGACGATTTGCGACGATTTGCGACTGCATGCCATTGTGGCGCGGGTGTGTGTGGACGGTGGTGGTGCTGGGTGTTGCACTTTCCGACGTATATGTGGTGCGTATTGGCGTCGTTTGGTGACGTTTGGAGGTCGGTGGTGGTGCGTCGGACTCGCCAGGACTGCTTACGACGATTTGCGACGATTTGCGACGATTTGCGACTGCATGCCATTGTGGCGGGGTGTGTGTGGACGGTGGTGTGTGCTGGGTGTTGCACTTTCCGACGTATATGTGGTGCGTATTGGCGTCGTTTGGTGACGTTTGGAGGTCGGTGGTGGGTGCGTCGGACTCGCCAGGACTGCTTACGACGATTGCGACGATTTGCGACGTTTGACGATTTGCGACGATTTGCGACGATTTGCGACTGCATGCCATTGTGGCGCGGGTGTGTGTGGACGGTGAGTGGTGCTGGGTGTTGCACTTTCCGACGTATATGTGGTGCGTATTGGCGTCGTTTGGTGACGTTTGGAGGTCGGTGGTGGGTGCGTCGGACTCGCCAGGACTGCTTACGACGATTTGCGACGATTTGCGACGACGATTTGCGACGATTTGCGACTGCATGCCATTGTGGCGCGGGTGTGTGTGGACGGTGAGTGGTGCTGGGTGTTGCACTTTCCGACGTATATGTGGTGCGTATTGGCGTCGTTTGGTGACGTTTGGAGGTCGGTGGTGGTGTGCGTCGGACTCGCCAGGACTGCTTACGACGATTTGCGACGATTTGCGACGATTTCGATTTGCGACTGCATGCCATTGTGGCGCGGGTGTGTGTGGACGGTGAGTGGTGCTGGGTGTTGCACTTTCCGACGTATATGTGGTGCGTATTGGCGTCGTTTGGTGACGTTTGGAGGTCGGTGGTGGGTGCGTCGGACTCGCCAGGACTGCTTGACGATTGCGACGATTTGCGACGATTTGCGACGATTTGCGACGATTTGCGACGATTTGCGACTGCATGCCATTGTGGCGCGGTGTGTGTGGACGGTGAGTGGTGCTGGGTGTTGCACTTTCCGACGTATATGTGGTGCGTATTGGCGTCGTTTGGTGACGTTTGGAGGTCGGTGGTGTGTGTCGGACTCGCCAGGACTGCTTACGACGACGACGATTTGCGACGATTTGCGACGATTTGCGACTGCATGCCATTGTGGCGCGGGTGTGTGTGGACGGTGAGTGGTGCTGGGTGTTGCACTTTCCGACGTATATGTGGTGCGTATTGGCGTCGTTTGGTGACGTTTGGAGGTCGGTGGTGGGTGCGTCGGACTCGCCAGGACTGCTTACGACGATTTGCGACGATTTGCGACGATTTGCGACTGCATGCCATTGTGGCGCGGGTGTGTGTGGACGGTGAGTGGTGCTGGGTGTTGCACTTTCCGACGTATATGTGTGGTGCGTATTGGCGTCGTTTGGTGACGTTTGGAGGTCGGTGGTGGGTGCGTCGGACTCGCAGGACTGCTTACGACGATTTGCGACGATTTGCGACGATTTGCGACTGCATGCCATTGTGGCGCGGGTGTGTGTGGACGGTGAGTGGTGCTGGGTGTTGCACTTTCCGACGTATATGTGGTGCGTATTGGCGTCGTTTGGTGACGTTTGGAGGTCGGTGGTGGGTGCGTCGGACTCGCCAGGACTGCTTACGACGATTTGCGACGATTTGCGACGATTTGCGACTGCATGCCATTGTGGCGCGGGTGTGTGTGGACGGTGAGTGGTGCTGGGTGTTGCACTTTCCGACGTATATGTGGTGCGTATTGGCGTCGTTTGGTGACGTGTGGAGGTCGGTGGTGGGTGTGTCGGACTCGTCAGGACTGCTTACGACGATTTGCGACGATTTGCGACGATTTGCGACTGCATGCCATTGTGGCGCGGGTGTGTGTGTGTGGTGAGTGGCGCTGGGTGTTGCACTTTCCGACGTAGATGTGGCGCGTATTGGCGTCATTTGGTGACGTGTGGAGGTCGGTGGTGGGTGTGTCGGACTCGTCAGGACTGCTTACGACGATTTGCGACGATTTGCGACGATTTGCGACGATTTGCGACTGCATGCCATTGTGGCGCGGGTGTGTGTGGACGGTGAGTGGCGCTGGGTGTTGCACTTTCCGACGTATATGTGGTGCGTATTTGCGTCGTTTGGTGACGTTTGGAGGTCGGTGGTGGGTGCGTCGGACTCGCCAGGACTGCTTACGACGATTTGCGACGATTTGCGACTGCATGCCATTGTGGCGCGGGTGTGTGTGGACGGTGCGTCGTGTTGGGTGTTGCACTTTCCGACGTATATGTGGTGCGTATTTGCGTCGTTTGGTGACGTTTGGTGGTCGGTGGTGGGTGCGTCGGACTCGCCAGGACTGCTTACGACGATTTGCGACGATTTGCGACGATTTGCGACTGCATGCCATTGTGGCGGGGTGTGTGTGGACGGTGGTGTGTGTGGGTGTTGCACTTTCCGACGTATATGTGGTGCGTATTGGCGTCGTTTGGTGACGTTTGGAGGTCGGTGGTGGGTGTGCGTCGGACTCGCCAGGACTGCTTACGACGATTTGCGACGATTTGCGACGATTTGATTGCGACGATTTGCGACGATTTGCGACTGCATGCCATTGTGGCGCGGGTGTGTGTGGACGGTGAGTGGTGCTGGGTGTTGCACTTTCCGACGTATATGTGGTGCGTATTGGCGTCGTTTGGTGACGTTTGGAGGTCGGTGGTGGGTGCGTCGGACTCGCCAGGACTGCTTACGACGATTTGCGACGATTTGCGACCGTTTGCGACGATTTGCGACTGCATGCCATTGTGGCGCGGGTGTGTGTGGACGGTGAGTGGTGCTGGGTGTTGCACTTTCCGACGTATATGTGGTGCGTATTGGCGTCGTTTGGTGACGTTTGGAGGTCGGTGGTGGGTGCGTCGGACTCGCCAGGACTGCTTACGACGATTTGCGACGATTTGCGACGATTTGCGACTGCATGCCATTGTGGCGCGGGTGTGTGTGGACGGTGAGTGGTGCTGGGTGTTGCACTTTCCGACGTATATGTGGTGCGTATTGGCGTCGTTTGGTGACGTTTGGAGGTCGGTGGTGGGTGCGTCGGACTCGCCAGGACTGCTTACGACGATTTGCGACGATTTGCGAGATTTGCGACGATTTGCGACGATTTGCGACGATTTGCGACTGCATGCCATTGTGGCGCGGGTGTGTGTGGACGGTGAGTGGTGCTGGGTGTTGCACTTTCCGACGTATATGTGGTGCGTATTGGCGTCGTTTGGTGACGTTTGGAGGTCGGTGGTGGGTGCGTCGGACTCGCCAGGACTGCTTACGACGATTTGCGACGATTTGCGGACGACTGCATGCCATTGTGGCGCGGGTGTGTGTGGACGGTGAGTGGTGCTGGGTGTTGCACTTTCCGACGTATATGTGGTGCGTATTGGCGTCGTTTGGTGACGTTTGGAGGTCGGTGGTGGGTGCGTCGGACTCGCCAGGACTGCTTACGACGATTTGCGACGATTTGCGACGATTTGCGACTGCATGCCATTGTGGCGCGGGTGTGTGTGGACGGTGAGTGGTGCTGGGTGTTGCACTTTCCGACGTATATGTGGTGCGTATTGGCGTCGTTTGGTGACGTTTGGAGGTCGGTGGTGGGTGCGTCGGACTCGCCAGGACTGCTTACGACTTACGACGATTTGCGACGATTTGCGACGATTTGCGACGATTTGCGACTGCATGCCATTGTGGCGCGGGTGTGTGTGGACGGTGAGTGGTGCTGGGTGTTGCACTTTCCGACGTATATGTGGTGCGTATTGGCGTCGTTTGGTGACGTTTGGAAGTCGGTGGTGGGTGCGTCGGACTGGCCAGGACTGCTTGCGACGATTTGCGACGATTTGCGACGATTTGCGACGATTTGCGACGATTTGCGACTGCATGCCATTGTGGCGCGGGTGTGTGTGGACGGTGAGTGGTGCTGGGTGTTGCACTTTCCGACGTATATGTGGTGCGTATTGGCGTCGTTTGGTGACGTTTGGAGGTCGGTGGTGGGTGCGTCGGACTCGCCAGGACTGCTTACGACGATTTGCGACGATTTGCGACGATTTGCGACTGCATGCCATTGTGGCGCGGGTGTGTGTGGACGGTGAGTGGTGCTGGGTGTTGCACTTTCCGACGTATATGTGGTGCGTATTGGCGTCGTTTGGTGACGTTTGGAGGTCGGTGGTGGGTGCGTCGGACTCGCCAGGACTGCTTACGACGATTTGCGACGATTTGCGACGATTTGCGACGATTTGCGACTGCATGCCATTGTGGCGCGGGTGTGTGTGGACGGTGAGTGGTGCTGGGTGTTGCACTTTCCGACGTATATGTGGTGCGTATTGGCGTCGTTTGGTGACGTTTGGAGGTCGGTGGTGGGTGCGTCGGACTCGCCAGGACTGCTTACGACGATTTGCGACGATTTGCGACGATTTGCGACGATGCCATTGTGGCGGGTGTGTGTGTGGACGGTGAGTGGTGCTGGGTGTTGCACTTTCCGACGTATATGTGGTGCGTATTGGCGTCGTTTGGTGACGTTTGGAGGTCGGTGGTGGGTGCGTCGGACTCGCAGGACTGCTTACGACGATTTGCGACGATTTTTTGCGACGATTTGCGACTGCATGCCATTGTGGCGCGGGTGTGTGTGGACGGTGGTGGTGCTGGGTGTTGCACTTTCCGACGTATATGTGGTGCGTATTGGCGTCGTTTGGTGACGTTTGGAGGTCGGTGGTGGGTGCGTCGGACTCGCCAGGACTGCTTGACTTGCGACGATTTGACGATTTGCGACGATTTGCGACGATTTGCGACGATTTGCGACTGCATGCCATTGTGGCGCGGGTGTGTGTGGACGGTGAGTGGTGCTGGGTGTTGCACTTTCCGACGTATATGTGGTGCGTATTGGCGTCGTTTGGTGACGTTTGGAGGTCGGTGGTGGGTGCGTCGGACTCGCCAGGACTGCTTACGACGATTTGCGACGATTTGCGACGATTTGCGACGATTTGCGACGATGCGACTGCATGCCATTGTGGCGCGGGTGTGTGTGGACGGTGAGTGGTGCTGGGTGTTGCACTTTCCGACGTATATGTGGTGCGTATTGGCGTCGTTTGGTGACGTTTGGAGGTCGGTGGTGGGTGCGTCGGACTCGCCAGGACTGCTTACGACGATTTGCGACGATTTGCGACGATTTGCGACTGCATGCCATTGTGGCGCGGGTGTGTGTGGACGGTGAGTGGTGCTGGGTGTTGCACTTTCCGACGTATATGTGGTGCGTATTGGCGTCGTTTGGTGACGTTTGGAGGTCGGTGGTGGGTGCGTCGGACTCGCCAGGACTGCTTACGACGATTTGCGACGATTTGCGACGATTTGCGACTGCATGCCATTGTGGCGCGGGTGTGTGTGGACGGTGAGTGGTGCTGGGTGTTGCACTTTCCGACGTATATGTGGTGCGTATTGGCGTCGTTTGGTGACGTTTGGAGGTCGGTGGTGGGTGCGTCGGACTCGCCAGGACTGCTTACGACGATTTGCGACGATTTGCGACGATTTGCGACTGCATGCCATTGTGGCGCGGGTGTGTGTGGACGGTGAGTGGTGCTGGGTGTTGCACTTTCCGACGTATATGTGGTGCGTATTGGCGTCGTTTGGTGACGTTTGGAGGTCGGTGGTGGGTGCGTCGGACTCGCCAGGACTGCTTACGACGATTTGCGACGATTTGCGACGATTTGCGACGATTTGCGACGATTTGCGACTGCATGCCATTGTGGCGCGGGTGTGTGTGGACGGTGAGTGGTGCTGGGTGTTGCACTTTCCGACGTATATGTGGTGCGTATTGGCGTCGTTTGGTGACGTTTGGAGGTCGGTGGTGGTGTGGTCGGACTCGCCAGGACTGCTGACTGACGATTGCGACGATTTGCGACGATTTGCGACGATTTGCGACGATTTGCGACGATTTGCGACGATTTGCGACTGCATGCCATTGTGGCGCGGGTGTGTGTGGACGGTGAGTGGTGCTGGGTGTTGCACTTTCCGACGTATATGTGGTGCGTATTGGCGTCGTTTGGTGACGTTTGGAGGTCGGTGGTGGGTGCGTCGGACTCGCCAGGACTGCTTACGACGATTTGCGACGATTTGCGACGATTTGCGACTGCATGCCATTGTGGCGCGGGTGTGTGTGGACGGTGCGTGGTGTTGGGTGTTGCACTTTCCGACGTATATGTGGTGCGTATTGGCGTCGTTTGGTGACGTTTGGAGGTCGGTGGTAGGTGCGTCGGACTCGCCAGGACTGCTTACGACGATTTGCGACGATTTGCGACGATTTGGGACGATTTGCGACGATTTGCGACGATTTGGGACGATTTGCGACTGCATGCCATTGTGGCGCGGGTGTGTGTGGACGGTGCGTGGTGTTGGGTGTTGCACTTTCCGACGTATATGTGGTGCGTATTGGCGTCGTTTGGTGACGTTTGGAGGTCGGTGGTGGGTGCGTCGGACTCGCCAGGACTGCTTACGACGATTTGCGACGATTTGCGACGATTTGCGACTGCATGCCATTGTGGCGCGGGTGTGTGTGGACGGTGAGTGGTGCTGGGTGTTGCACTTTCCGACGTATATGTGGTGCGTATTGGCGTTTGGTGACGTTTGGAGGTCGGTGGTGGGTGCGTCGGACTCGCCAGGACTGCTTACGACGATTTGACGATTGCGACGATTTGACGATTTGCGACGATTTGCGACGATTTGACGATTTGCGACTGCATGCCATTGTGGCGCGGGTGTGTGTGGACGGTGAGTGGTGCTGGGTGTTGCACTTTCCGACGTATATGTGGTGCGTATTGGCGTCGTTTGGTGACGTTTGGAGGTCGGTGGTGGGTGCGTCGGACTCGCCAGGACTGCTTACGACGATTTGCGACGATTTGCGACTGCGATGCATTGTGGCGCGGGTGTGTGTGGACGGTGAGTGGTGCTGGGTGTTGCACTTTCCGACGTATATGTGGTGCGTATTGGCGTCGTTTGGTGACGTTTGGAGGTCGGTGGTGGTGTGCGTCGGACTCGCCAGGACTGCTTACGACGATTTGCGACGATTTGCGACGATTTGCGAATTTGCATGCCATTGTGGCGCGGGTGTGTGTGGACGGTGAGTGGTGCTGGGTGTTGCACTTTCCGACGTATATGTGGTGCGTATTGGCGTCGTTTGGTGACGTTTGGAGGTCGGTGGTGGGTGCGTCGGACTCGCCAGGACTGCTTACGACGATTTGCGACGATTTGCGACGATTTGCGACTGCATGCCATTGTGGCGCGGGTGTGTGTGGACGGTGAGTGGTGCTGGGTGTTGCACTTTCCGACGTATATGTGGTGCGTATTGGCGTCGTTTGGTGACGTTTGGAGGTCGGTGGTGGGTGCGTCGGACTCGCCAGGACTGCTTACGACGATTTGCGACGATTTGCGACGATTTGCGACGATTTGCGACGATTTGCGACTGCATGCCATTGTGGCGCGGGTGTGTGTGGACGGTGAGTGGTGCTGGGTGTTGCACTTTCCGACGTATATGTGGTGCGTATTGGCGTCGTTTGGTGACGTTTGGAGGTCGGTGGTGGGTGCGTCGGACTCGCCAGGACTGCTTACGACGATTTGCGACGATTTGCGACTGACGATTTGCGACGATTTGCGCGATTTGACGATTTGCGACTGCATGCCATTGTGGCGCGGGTGTGTGTGGACGGTGAGTGGTGCTGGGTGTTGCACTTTCCGACGTATATGTGGTGTATTGGCGTCGTTTGGTGACGTTTGGAGGTCGGTGGTGGTGTGCGTCGGACTCGCCAGGACTGCTTACGACGATTTGCGACGATTTGCGATTTGACGATTTGCGACGATTTGCGACGATTTGCGACTGCATGCCATTGTGGCGCGGGTGTGTGTGGACGGTGAGTGGTGCTGGGTGTTGCACTTTCCGACGTATATGTGGTGCGTATTGGCGTCGTTTGGTGACGTTTGGAGGTCGGTGGTGGGTGCGTCGGACTCGCCAGGACTGCTTACGACGATTTGACGATTGCGACGATTTGACGATTTGCGACGATTTGCGACGATTTGCGACGATTTGCGACTGCATGCCATTGTGGCGCGGGTGTGTGTGGACGGTGAGTGGTGCTGGGTGTTGCACTTTCCGACGTATATGTGGTGCGTATTGGCGTCGTTTGGTGACGTTTGGAGGTCGGTGGTGGGTGCGTCGGACTCGCCAGGACTGCTTACGACGATTTGCGACGATTTGCGCGATTTGCGACGTTTCGACGATTTGCGACGATTTGCGACGATTTGCGACTGCATGCCATTGTGGCGCGGGTGTGTGTGGACGGTGAGTGGTGCTGGGTGTTGCACTTTCCGACGTATATGTGGTGCGTATTGGCGTCGTTTGGTGACGTTTGGAGGTCGGTGGTGGGTGCGTCGGACTCGCCAGGACTGCTTACGACGATTTGCGACGATTTGCGACGATTTGCGACGATTTGCGACTGCATGCCATTGTGGCGCGGGTGTGTGTGGACGGTGAGTGGTGCTGGGTGTTGCACTTTCCGACGTATATGTGGTGCGTATTGGCGTCGTTTGGTGACGTTTGGAGGTCGGTGGTGGGTGCGTCGGACTCGCCAGGACTGCTTACGACGATTTGCGACGATTTGCGACGATTTGCGACGATTTGCGACGATTTGCGACTGCATGCCATTGTGGCGCGGGTGTGTGTGGACGGTGAGTGGTTGGGTGTTGCACTTTCCGACGTATATGTGGTGCGTATTGGCGTCGTTTGGTGACGTTTGGAGGTCGGTGGTGGGTGCGTCGGACTCGCCACGACTGCTTACGACGATTTGCGACGATTTGCGACGATTTGCGACTGCATGCCATTGTGGCGCGGGTGTGTGTGGACGGTGAGTGGTGCTGGGTGTTGCACTTTCCGACGTATATGTGGTGGTATTGGCGTCGTTTGGTGACGTTTGGAGGTCGGTGGTGGGTGCGTCGGACTCGCCAGGACTGCTTACGACGATTGCGACGATTTGCGACGATTTGCGATTTACGACGATTTGCGACGATTTGCGACGATTTGCGACTGCATGCCATTGTGGCGCGGGTGTGTGTGGACGGTGAGTGGTGCTGGGTGTTGCACTTTCCGACGTATATGTGGTGGTATTGCGTCGTTTGGTGACGTTTGGAGGTCGGTGGGGTGTGCGTCGGACTCGCCAGGATGCTTACGACGATTTGCGACGATTTCGATTTGCGACGATTTGCGACTGCATGCCATTGTGGCGCGGGTGTGTGTGGACGGTGAGTGGTGCTGGGTGTTGCACTTTCCGACGTATATGTGGTGCGTATTGGCGTCGTTTGGTGACGTTTGGAGGTCGGTGGTGGGTGCGTCGGACTCGCCAGGACGGCTGCTTACGACGATTTGCGACGATTTGCGACGATTTGCGACTGCATGCCATTGTGGCGCGGGTGTGTGTGGACGGTGAGTGGTGCTGGGTGTTGCACTTTCCGACGTATATGTGGTGCGTATTGGCGTCGTTTGGTGACGTTTGGAGGTCGGTGGTGGGTGCGTCGGACTCGCCAGGACTGCTTACGACGATTTGCGACGATTTGCGACGATTTGACGATTTGCGACGATTTGCGACGATTTGCGACTGCATGCCATTGTGGCGCGGGTGTGTGTGGACGGTGAGTGGTGCTGGGTGTTGCACTTTCCGACGTATATGTGGTGCGTATTGGCGTCGTTTGGTGACGTTTGGAGGTCGGTGGTGGGTGCGTCGGACTCGCCAGGACTGCTTACGACGATTTGCGACGATTTGCGACGATTTGCGACTGCATGCCATTGTGGCGCGGGTGTGTGTGGACGGTGCGTGGTGCTGGGTGTTGCACTTTCCGACGTATATGTGGTGCGTATTGGCGTCGTTTGGTGACGTTTGGAGGTCGGTGGTGGGTGCGTCGGACTCGCCAGGACTGCTTACGACGATTTGCGACGATTTGCGACGATTTGCGACGATTTGCGACGATTTGCGACTGCGACTGCATGCATTGTGGCGCGGGTGTGTGTGGACGGTGAGTGGTGCTGGGTGTTGCACTTTCCGACGTATATGTGGTGCGTATTGGCGTCGTTTGGTGACGTTTGGAGGTCGGTGGTGGGTGCGTCGGACTCGCCAGGACTGCTTACGACGATTTGCGACGATTTGCGACGATTTGCGACTGCATGCCATTGTGGCGCGGGTGTGTGTGGACGGTGAGTGTTGGGTGTTGCACTTTCCGACGTATATGTGTGTGCGTATTGGCGTCGTTTGGTGACGTTTGGAGGTCGGTGGTGGGTGCGTCGGACTCCAGGACTGCTTACGACGATTTGCGACGATTTGCGACGATTTGCGACGATGCGACGATTTGCGACGATTTGCGACTGCATGCCATTGTGGCGCGGGTGTGTGTGGACGGTGAGTGGTGCTGGGTGTTGCACTTTCCGACGTATATGTGGTGCGTATTGGCGTCGTTTGGTGACGTTTGGAGGTCGGTGGTGGGTGCGTCGGACTCGCCAGGACTGCTTACGACGATTTGCGACGATTTGGGACGATTTGCGACGATTTGCGACTGCATGCATTGTGGCGCGGGTGTGTGTGGACGGTGAGTGGTGCTGGGTGTTGCACTTTCCGACGTATATGTGGTGCGTATTGGCGTCGTTTGGTGACGTTTGGAGGTCGGTGGTGGGTGCGTCGGACTCGCCAGGACTGCTTACGACGATTTGCGACGATTTGCGACGATTTGCGACTGCATGCCATTGTGGCGCGGGTGTGTGTGGACGGTGCGTGGTGTTGGGTGTTGCACTTTCCGACGTATATGTGGTGCGTATTGGCGTCGTTTGGTGACGTTTGGAGGTCGGTGGTGGGTGCGTCGGACTCGCCAGGACTGCTTACGACGATTTGCGACGATTTGCGACGATTTGCGACGATTTGCGACGATTTGCGACTGCATGCCATTGTGGCGCGGGTGTGTGTGGACGGTGCGTGGTGCTGGGTGTTGCACTTTCCGACGTATATGTGGTGCGTATTGGCGTCGTTTGGTGACGTTTGGAGGTCGGTGGTAGGTGCGTCGGACTCGCCAGGACTGCTTACGACGATTTGCGACGATTTGCGACGATTTGCGACGATTTGCGACGATTTGCGACTGCATGCCATTGTGGCGCGGGTGTGTGTGGACGGTGCGTGGTGTTGGGTGTTGCACTTTCCGACGTATATGTGGTGCGTATTTGCGTCGTTAGGTGACGTTTGGAGGACGCGCCACGACTGCTTTCATGTCCCAGGCTAGTCCGTCACCGTCGCAACAACGCACGCCATTCGTCCACACTCGTCCAACTTCGTCCAAACTCGTCCAACTTCGTCCCCATTCGTCCAAGCATACTACACACCCCAGACACGCCACAAACAGCATCGCCGTCATACACACGTGCACGCATACTATATTCAAGTGCTGTGGCAACGTTGTCGTCCATGTCATGTCCCTGTCTAGTCCGTCACCGTCGCAACAAGGCACGCCATTCGTCCAGACTCGTCCAAACTCGTCCAAACTCGTCCAACTTCGTCCCCATTCATCCAAACTCGTCCAACTTCGTCCCCATTCGTCCGCGCATACTACACACCCCAGACACGCCACAAACAGCATCGCCGTCATACACACGTGCACGCATACTATGTTCAAGTGCTGTGGCAACGTTGTCGTCCATGTCATGTCCCTGTCTAGTCTGTCAGCGTCGCAACAAGGCACGCCATTCGTCCAGACTCGTCGAAACTCGTCCAACTTCGTCCCCATTCGTCCAAACTCGTCCAACTTCGTCCAACTTCGTCCAACTTCGTCCCCATTCGTCCAAGCATACTACACACCCCAGACACGCCACAAACAGCATCGCCGTCATACACACGTGCACGCATACTATATTCAAGTGCTGTGGCAACGTTGTCGTCCATGTCATGTCCCTGTCTAGTCCGTCACCGTCGCAACAAGGCACGCCATTCGTCCAGACTCGTCCAAACTCGTCCAACTTCGTCCCCATTCGTCCGCGCATACTACACACCCCAGACACGCCACAAACAGCATCGCCGTCATACACACGTGCACGCATACTATATTCAAGTGCTGTGGCAACGTTGTCGTCCATGTCATGTCCCTGTCTAGTCCGTCACCGTCGCAACAAGGCACGCCATTCGTCCAGACTCGTCCAAACTCGTCGAAACTCGTCCAAACTCGTCCAACTTCGTCCAACTTCGTCCCCATTCGTCCAACTTCGTCCCCATTCGTCCAAGCATACTACACACCCCAGACACGCCACAAACAGCATCGCCGTCATACACACGTGCACGCATACTATATTCAAGTGCTGTGGCAACGTTGTCGTCCATGTCATGTCCCTGTCTAGTCCGTCACCGTCGCAACAAGGCACGCCATTCGTCCAGACTCGTCGAAACTCGTCCAACTTCGTCCCCATTCGTCCGCGCATACTACACACCCCAGACACGCCACAAACAGCATCGCCGTCATACACACGTACACGCATACTATATTCAAGTGCTGTGGCAACGTTGTCGTCCATGTCATGTCCCTGTCTAGTCCGTCACCGTCGCAACAAGGGCACGCCATTCGTCCAGACTCGTCGAAACTCGTCCAACTTCGTCCCCATTCGTCCGCGCATACTACACACCCCAGACACGCCACAACAGCATCGCCGTCATACACACGTACACGCATACTATATTCAAGTGCTGTGGCAACGTTGTCGTCCATGTCATGTCCCTGTCTAGTCCGTCACCGTCGCAACAAGGCACGCCATTCGTCCAGACTCGTCCAAACTCGTCGAAACTCGTCCAAACTCGTCCCCATTCGTCCACGCATACTACACACCCCAGACACGCCACAAACAGCATCGCCGTCATACACACGTGCCAGCATACTATATTCAAGTGCTGTGGCAACGTTGTCGTCCATGTCATGTCCCTGTCTAGTCCGTCACCGTCGCAACAAGGCACGCCATTCGTCCAGACTCGTCCAAACTCGTCCAAACTCGTCCAACTTCGTCCCCATTCGTCCAAACTCGTCCAACTTCGTCCCCATTCGTCCGCGCATACTACACACCCCAGACACGCCACAAACAGCATCGCCGTCATACACACGTGCACGCATACTATATTCAAGTGCTGTGGCAACGTTGTCGTCCATGTCATGTCCCTGTCTAGTCCGTCACCGTCGCAACAAGGCACGCCATTCGTCCAGACTCGTCCAAAGTCGTCCAACTTCGTCCCCATTCGTCCAAACTCGTCCAACTTCGTCCCCATTCGTCCGCGCATACTACACACCCCAGACACGCCACAAACAGCATCGCCGTCATACACACGTGCCAGCATACTATATTCAAGTGCTGTGGCAACGTTGTCGTCCATGTCATGTCCCTGTCTAGTCCGTCACCGTCGCAACAAGGCACGCCATTCGTCCAGACTCGTCCAAACTCGTCCAAACTCGTCCAACTTCGTCCCCATTCGTCCAAACTCGTCCAACTTCGTCCCCATTCGTCCGCGCATACTACACACCCCAGACACGCCACAAACAGCATCGCCGTCATACACACGTGCACGCATACTATGTTCAAGTGCTGTGGCAACGTTGTCGTCCATGTCATGTCCCTGTCTAGTCCGTCACCGTCGCAACAAGGCACGCCATTCGTCCAGACTCGTCCAAACTCGTCCAAACTCGTCCAACTTCGTCCCCATTCATCCAAACTCGTCCAACTTCGTCCCCATTCGTCCGCGCATACTACACACCCCAGACACGCCACAAACAGCATCGCCGTCATACACACGTGCCAGCATACTATATTCAAGTGCTGTGGCAACGTTGTCGTCCATGTCATGTCCCTGTCTAGTCCGTCACCGTCGCAACAAGGCACGCCATTCGTCCAGACTCGTCCAAACTCGTCCAAACTCGTCCAACTTCGTCCCCATTCATCCAAACTCGTCCAACTTCGTCCCATTCGTCCGCGCATACTACACACCCCAGACACGCCACAAACAGCATCGCCGTCATACACACGTGCACGCATACTATGTTCAAGTGCTGTGGCAACGTTGTCGTCCATGTCATGTCCCTGTCTAGTCTGTCAGCGTCGCAACAAGGCACGCCATTCGTCCAGACTCGTCGAAACTCGTCCAACTTCGTCCCCATTCGTCCGCGCATACTACACACCCCAGACACGCCACAAACAGCATCGCCGTCATACACACGTGCACGCATACTATATTCAAGTGCTGTGGCAACGTTGTCGTCCATGTCATGTCCCTGTCTAGTCCGTCACCGTCGCAACAAGGCACGCCATTCGTCCAGACTCGTCCAAACTCGTCCAAACTCGTCCAACTTCGTCCCCATTCATCCAAACTCGTCCAACTTCGTCCCCATTCGTCCGCGCATACTACACACCCCAGACACGCCACAAACAGCATCGCCGTCATACACACGTGCACGCATACTATATTCAAGTGCTGTGGCAACGTTGTCGTCCATGTCATGTCCCTGTCTAGTCCGTCACCGTCGCAACAACGCACGCCATTCGTCCAGACTCGTCCAACTTCGTCCAACTTCGTCCCCATTCGTCCAAACTCGTCCAAACTCGTCCAACGTCCCCATTCGTCCAAGCATAACACACACCCCAGACACGCCACAAACAGCATCGCCGTCATACACACGTGCACGCATACTATATTCAAGTGCTGTGGCAACGTTGTCGTCCATGTCATGTCCCTGTCTAGTCCGTCACCGTCGCAACAACGCACGCCATTCGTCCAGACTCGTCCAAACTCGTCGAAACTCGTCCAACTTCGTCCCCATTCGTCCACGCATACTACACACCCCAGACACGCCACAAACAGCATCGCCGTCATACACACGTGCCAGCATACTATATTCAAGTGCTGTGGCAACGTTGTCGTCCATGTCATGTCCCTGTCTAGTCCGTCACCGTCGCAACAAGGCACGCCATTCGTCCAGACTCGTCCAAACTCGTCCAAACTCGTCCAACTTCGTCCCCATTCGTCCACGCATACTACACACCCCAGACACGCCACAAACAGCATCGCCGTCATACACACGTGCACGCATACTATATTCAAGTGCTGTGGCAACGTTGTCGTCCATGTCATGTCCCTGTCTAGTCCGTCACCGTCGCAACAAGGCACGCCATTCGTCCAGACTCGTCCAAACTCGTCCAACTTCGTCCCCATTCGTCCGCGCATACTACACACCCCAGACACGCCACAAACAGCATCGCCGTCATACACACGTGCACGCATACTATATTCAAGTGCTGTGGCAACGTTGTCGTCCATGTCATGTCCCTGTCTAGTCCGTCACCGTCGCAACAACGCACGCCATTCGTCCAGACTCGTCCAAACTCGTCCAACTTCGTCCCCATTCGTCCACGCATACTACACACCCCAGACACGCCACAAACAGCATCGCCGTCATACACACGTGCACGCATACTATATTCAAGTGCTGTGGCAACGTTGTCGTCCATGTCATGTCCCTGTCTAGTCCGTCACCGTCGCAACAAGGCACGCCATTCGTCCAGACTCGTCCAACTTCGTCCCCATTCGTCCAAACGCGTCCAAACTCGTCGAAACTCGTCCAAACTCGTCCAACTTCGTCCAAATTCGTCCAACTTCGTCCCCATTCGTCCAAGCATACTACACACCCCAGACACGCCACAAACAGCATCACCGTCATACACACGTGCACGCATACTATATTCAAGTGCTGTGGCAACGTTGTCGTCCATGTCATGTCCCTGTCTAGTCCGTCACCGTCGCAACAACGCACGCCATTCGTCCAGACTCGTCCAAACTCGTCCAACTTCGTCCCCATTCGTCCACGCATACTACACACCCCAGACACGCCACAAACAGCATCGCCGTCATACACACGTGCACGCATACTATATTCAAGTGCTGTGGCAACGTTGTCGTCCATGTCATGTCCCTGTCTAGTCCGTCACCGTCGCAACAAGGCACGCCATTCGTCCCCATTCGTCCAAACTCGTCCAACTTCGTCCAACTTCGTCCCCATTCGTCCAAACTCGTCCAACTTCGTCCAACTTCGTCCCCATTCGTCCAAGCATACTACACACCCCAGACACGCCACAAACAGCATCGCCGTCATACACACGTGCACGCATACTATATTCAAGTGCTGTGGCAACGTTGTCGTCCATGTCATGTCCCTGTCTAGTCCGTCACCGTCGCAACAACGCACGCCATTCGTCCAGACTCGTCCAACTTCGTCCCCATTCGTCCAAACTCGTCCAACTTCGTCCACACTCGTCCAAACTCGTCCAGATTCGTCGAAACTCGTCCAACTTCGTCCCCATTCGTCCACGCATACTACACACCCCAGACACGCCACAAACAGCATCGCCGTCATACACACGTGCACGCATACTATGTTCAAGTGCTGTGGCAACGTTGTCGTCCATGTCATGTCCCTGTCTAGTCCGTCACCGTCGCAACAAGGCACGCCATTCGTCCAGACTCGTCCAAACTCGTCGAAACTCGTCCAACTTCGTCCCCATTCGTCCAAACTCGTCCAGATTCGTCCCCATTCGTCCAACTTCGTCCCCATTCGTCCGCGCATACTACACACCCCAGACACGCCACAAACAGCATCGCCGTCATACACACGTGCACGCATACTATGTTCAAGTGCTGTGGCAACGTTGTCGTCCATGTCATGTCCCTGTCTAGTCTGTCAGCGTCGCAACAAGGCACGCCATTCGTCCAGACTCGTCGAAACTCGTCCAACTTCGTCCCCATTCGTCCAAACTCGTCCCCATTCGTCCGCGCATACTACACACCCCAGACACGCCACAAACAGCATCGCCGTCATACACACGTGCACGCATACTATGTTCAAGTGCTGTGGCAACGTTGTCGTCCATGTCATGTCCCTGTCTAGTCCGTCACCGTCGCAACAACGCACGCCATTCGTCCAGACTCGTCGAAACTCGTCCAACTTCGTCCCCATTCGTCCGCGCATACTACACACCCCAGACACGCCACAAACAGCATCGCCGTCATACACACGTGCACGCATACTATGTTCAAGTGCTGTGGCAACGTTGTCGTCCATGTCATGTCCCTGTCTAGTCTGTCAGCGTCGCAACAAGGCACGCCATTCGTCCAGACTCGTCGAAACTCGTCCAACTTCGTCCCCATTCGTCCACGCATACTACACACCCCAGACACGCCACAAACAGCATCGCCGTCATACACACGTGCACGCATACTATGTTCAAGTGCTGTGGCAACGTTGTCGTCCATGTCATGTCCCTGTCTAGTCCGTCACCGTCGCAACAAGGCACGCCATTCGTCCACACTCGTCCAAACTCGTCCAAACTCGTCCAAACTCGTCCAAACTCGTCCAACTTCGTC
The DNA here is from genome assembly GCA_022836835.1 of Pythium insidiosum. Classification (NCBI taxonomy): domain Eukaryota; phylum Oomycota; class Peronosporomycetes; order Pythiales; family Pythiaceae; genus Pythium; species Pythium insidiosum. Next base: position 21,258 of record JAKVDI010000083.1, read on the forward strand.
CCCATTCGTCTAAACTCGTCCAACTTCGTCCCCATTCGTCCGCGCATACTACACACCCCAGACACGCCACAAACAGCATCGCCGTCATACACACGTGCACGCATACTATATTCAAGTGCTGTGGCAACGTTGTCGTCCATGTCATGTCCCTGTCTAGTCCGTCACCGTCGCAACAAGGCACGCCATTCGTCCAGACTCGTCCAAACTCGTCCAAACTCGTCCAACTTCGTCCCCATTCGTCCGCGCATACTACACACCCCAGACACGCCACAAACAGCATCGCCGTCATACACACGTGCACGCATACTATGTTCAAGTGCTGTGGCAACGTTGTCGTCCATGTCATGTCCCTGTCTAGTCCGTCACCGTCGCAACAACGCACGCCATTCGTCCAGACTCGTCCAAAGTCGTCCAAACTCGTCCAACTTCGTCCCCATTCGTCCAAACTCGTCCAACTTCGTCCAAATTCGTCCCCATTCGTCCAAGCATACTACACACCCCAGACACGCCACAAACAGCATCGCCGTCATACACACGTGCACGCATACTATATTCAAGTGCTGTGGCAACGTTGTCGTCCATGTCATGTCCCTGTCTAGTCTGTCAGCGTCGCAACAAGGCACGCCATTCGTCCAGACTCGTCGAAACTCGTCCAACTTCGTCCCCATTCGTCCACGCATACTACACACCCCAGACACGCCACAAACAGCATCGCCGTCATACACACGTGCACGCATACTATATTCAAGTGCTGTGGCAACGTTGTCGTCCATGTCATGTCCCTGTCTAGTCCGTCACCGTCGCAACAAGGCACGCCATTCGTCCAGACTCGTCCAAACTCGTCCAAACTCGTCCAACTTCGTCCCCATTCGTCCGCGCATACTACACACCCCAGACACGCCACAAACAGCATCGCCGTCATACACACGTGCACGCATACTATATTCAAGTGCTGTGGCAACGTTGTCGTCCATGTCATGTCCCTGTCTAGTCCGTCACCGTCGCAACAAGGCACGCCATTCGTCCACACTCGTCCAAACTCGTCCAAACTCGTCGAAACTCGTCCAAACTCGTCCAACTTCGTCCCCATTCGTCTAAACTCGTCCAACTTCGTCCCCATTCGTCCGCGCATACTACACACCCCAGACACGCCACAAACAGCATCGCCGTCATACACACGTGCACGCATACTATATTCAAGTGCTGTGGCAACGTTGTCGTCCATGTCATGTCCATGTCTAGTCCGTCACCGTCGCAACAAGGCACGCCATTCGTCCACAAACTCGTCCAAACTCGTCCAAACTCGTCGAAACTCGTCCAAACTCGTCCAACTTCGTCCCCATTCGTCTAAACTCGTCCAACTTCGTCCCCATTCGTCCGCGCATACTACACACCCCAGACACGCCACAAACAGCATCGCCGTCATACACGTGCACGCATACTATATTCAAGTGCTGTGGCAACGTTGTCGTCATGTCATGTCCCTGTCTAGTCGTCACCGTCGCAACAAGGCACGCCATTCGTCCAGACTCGTCCAAACTCGTCCAAACTCGTCCAACTTCGTCCCATTCGTCCAAACTCGTCCAACTTCGTCCCCATTCGTCCGCGCATACTACACACCCCAGACACGCCACAAACAGCATCGCCGCCATACACACGTGCACGCATACTATGTTCAAGTGCTGTGGCAACGTTGTCGTCCATGTCATGTCCCTGTCTAGTCCGTCACCGTCGCAACAAGGCACGCCATTCGTCCAGACTCGTCCAAACTCGTCCAACTTCGTCCCCATTCGTCCGCGCATACTACACACCCAGACACGCCACAAACAGCATCGCCGTCATACACACGTGCACGCATACTATATTCAAGTGCTGTGGCAACGTTGTCGTCCATGTCATGTCCCTGTCTAGTCCGTCACCGTCGCAACAAGGCACGCCATTCGTCCAGACTCGTCCAAACTCGTCGAAACTCGTCCAACTTCGTCCCCATTCGTCCACGCATACTACACACCCCAGACCACACCAAACAGCATCGCCGTCATACACACGTGCACGCATACTATATTCAAGTGCTGTGGCAACGTTGTCGTCCATGTCATGTCCCTGTCTAGTCCGTCACCGTCGCGCCAAGGCACGCCATTCGTCCACACTCGTCCAAACTCGTCCAAACTCGTCGAAACTCGTCCACACTCGTCCAAACTCGTCCAGATTCGTCGAAACTCGTCCAACTTCGTCCCCATTCGTCCACGCATACTACACACCCCAGACACGCCACAAACAGCATCGCCGTCATACACACGTGCACGCATACTATGTTCAAGTGCTGTGGCAACGTTGTCGTCCATGTCATGTCCCTGTCTAGTCCGTCACCGTCGCAACAAGGCACGCCATTCGTCCAGACTCGTCCAAACTCGTCGAAACTCGTCCAACTTCGTCCCCATTCGTCCAAACTCGTCCAACTTCGTCCCCATTCGTCCAAATTCGTCCCATTCGTCCAAGCATACTAACACACCAGACACGCCACAACAGCATCGCCGTCATACACACGTGCACGCATACTATATTCAAGTGCTGTGGCAACATTGTCGTCCATGTCATGTCCCTGTCTAGTCCGTCACCGTCGCAACAAGGCACGCCATTCGTCCAGACTCGTCCAAACTCGTCCAACTTCGTCCAAACTCGTCCCCATTCGTCCGCGCATACTACACACCCCAGACACGCCACAAACAGCATCGCCGTCATACACACGTGCACGCATACTATATTCAAGTGCTGTGGCAACGTTGTCGTCCATGTCATGTCCCTGTCTAGTCCGTCACCGTCGCAACAAGGCACGCCATTCGTCCACTCGTCCAAACTCGTCGAAACTCGTCCAAACTCGTCCAACTTCGTCCAACTTCGTCCCCATTCGTCCAAATTCGTCCCCATTCGTCCAAGCATACTACACACCCCAGACACGCCACAAACAGCATCGCCGTCATACACACGTGCACGCATACTATATTCAAGTGCTGTGGCAACATTGTCGTCCATGTCATGTCCCTGTCTAGTCCGTCACCGTCGCAACAAGGCACGCCATTCGTCCAGACTCGTCCAAACTCGTCCAACTTCGTCCAAACTCGTCCCCATTCGTCCGCGCATACTACACACCCCAGACACGCCACAAACAGCATCGCCGTCATACACACGTGCACGCATACTATATTCAAGTGCTGTGGCAACGTTGTCGTCCATGTCATGTCCCTGTCTAGTCCGTCACCGTCGCAACAAGGCACGCCATTCGTCCAGACTCGTCCAAACTCGTCGAAACTCGTCCAAACTCGTCCAACTTCGTCCAACTTCGTCCCCGTCCAAATTCGTCCCCATTCGTCCAAGCATACTACACACCCCAGACACGCCACAAACAGCATCGCCGTCATACACACGTGCACGCATACTATATTCAAGTGCTGTGGCAACGTTGTCGTCCATGTCATGTCCCTGTCTAGTCCGTCACCGTCGCAACAAGGCACGCCATTCGTCCAGACTCGTCCAAACTCGTCCAACTTCGTCCAAACTCGTCCCCATTCGTCCGCGCATACTACACACCCCAGACACGCCACAAACAGCATCGCCGTCATACACACGTGCACGCATACTATATTCAAGTGCTGTGGCAACGTTGTCGTCCATGTCATGTCCCTGTCTAGTCCGTCACCGTCGCAACAAGGCACGCCATTCGTCCAGACTCGTCCAAACTCGTCGAAACTCGTCCACACTCGTCCAAACTCGTCCAACTTCGTCCCCATTCGTCCAAATTCGTCCCCATTCGTCCAAGCATACTACACACCCCAGACACGCCACAAACAGCATCGCCGTCATACACACGTGCACGCATACTATATTCAAGTGCTGTGGCAACGTTGTCGTCCATGTCATGTCCCTGTCTAGTCCGTCACCGTCGCAACAAGGCACGCCATTCGTCCAGACTCGTCCAAACTCGTCCAAACTCGTCGAAACTCGTCCAAACTCGTCCAACTTCGTCCAACTTCGTCCCCATTCGTCCAAATTCGTCCCCATTCGTCCAAGCATACTACACACCCCAGACACGCCACAAACAGCATCGCCGTCATACACACGTGCACGCATACTATATTCAAGTGCTGTGGCAACGTTGTCGTCCATGTCATGTCCCTGTCTAGTCCGTCACCGTCGCAACAAGGCACGCCATTCGTCCACACTCGTCCAAACTCGTCCAAACTCGTCGAAACTCGTCCAAACTCGTCCAACTTCGTCCCCATTCGTCTAAACTCGTCCAACTTCGTCCCCATTCGTCCACGCATACTACACACCCCAGACACGCCACAAACAGCATCGCCGTCATACACACGTGCACGCATACTATATTCAAGTGCTGTGGCAACGTTGTCGTCCATGTCATGTCCCTGTCTAGTCCGTCACCGTCGCAACAAGGCACGCCATTCGTCCACACTCGTCCAAACTCGTCCAAACTCGTCGAAACTCGTCCAACTTCGTCCAACTTCGTCCCCATTCGTCTAAGCTCGTCCAACTTCGTCCCCATTCGTCCGCGCATACTACACACCCCAGACACGCCACAAACAGCATCGCCGTCATACACACGTGCACGCATACTATGTTCAAGTGCTGTGGCAACGTTGTCGTCCATGTCATGTCCCTGTCTAGTCTGTCAGCGTCGCAACAAGGCACGCCATTCGTCCAGACTCGTCGAAACTCGTCCAACTTCGTCCCCATTCGTCCGCGCATACTACACACCCCAGACACGCCACAAACAGCATCGCCGTCATACACACGTGCACGCATACTATGTTCAAGTGCTGTGGCAACGTTGTCGTCCATGTCATGTCCCTGTCTAGTCCGTCACCGTCGCAACAAGGCACGCCATTCGTCCAGACTCGTCCAAACTCGTCGAAACTCGTCCAACTTCGTCCCCATTCGTCCACGCATACTACACACCCCAGACACGCCACAAACAGCATCGCCGTCATACACACGTGCACGCATACTATATTCAAGTGCTGTGGCAACGTTGTCGTCCATGTCATGTCCCTGTCTAGTCCGTCACCGTCGCAACAAGGCACGCCATTCGTCCACACTCGTCCAAACTCGTCGAAACTCGTCGAAACTCGTCCAAACTCGTCCAACTTCGTCCCCATTCGTCTAAACTCGTCCAACTTCGTCCCCATTCGTCCGCGCATACTACACACCCCAGACACGCCACAAACAGCATCGCCGTCATACACACGTGCACGCATACTATATTCAAGTGCTGTGGCAACGTTGTCGTCCATGTCATGTCCCTGTCTAGTCCGTCACCGTCGCAACAAGGCACGCCATTCGTCCAAAGTCGTCCAACTTCGTCCCCATTCGTCCAAACTCGTCCAACTTCGTCCAAACTCGTCCAACTTCGTCCCCATTCGTCCAAGCATACTACACACCCCAGACACGCCACAAACAGCATCGCCGTCATACACACGTGCACGCATACTATATTCAAGTGCTGTGGCAACGTTGTCGTCCATGTCATGTCCCTGTCTAGTCAGTCACCGTCGCAACAAGGCACGCCATTCGTCCAGACTCGTCCAAACTCGTCGAAACTCGTCCAAACTCGTCCAACTTCGTCCAACTTCGTCCCCATTCGTCCAAACTCGTCCAACTTCGTCCAACTTCGTCCCCATTCGTCCACGCATACTACACACCCCAGACACGCCACAAACAGCATCACCGTCATACACACGTGCACGCATACTATATTCAAGTGCTGTGGCAACGTTGTCGTCCATGTCATGTCCCTGTCTAGTCCGTCACCGTCGCAACAAGGCACGCCATTCGTCCAGACTCGTCCAACTTCGTCCCATTCGTCCAAACGCGTCCAAACTCGTCGAAACTCGTCCAAACTCGTCCAACTTCGTCCAAATTCCAACTTCGTCCCATTCGTCCAAGCATACTACACACCCCAGACACGCCACAAACAGCATCACCGTCATACACACGTGCACGCATACTATATTCAAGTGCTGTGGCAACGTTGTCGTCCATGTCATGTCCCTGTCTAGTCCGTCACCGTCGCAACAAGGCACGCCATTCGTCCAGACTCGTCCAACTTCGTCCCCATTCGTCCAAACTCGTCCAACTTCGTCCACACTCGTCCAAACTCGTCCAGATTCGTCGAAACTCGTCCAACTTCGTCCCCATTCGTCCACGCATACTACACACCCCAGACACGCCACAAACAGCATCGCCGTCATACACACGTGCACGCATACTATATTCAAGTGCTGTGGCAACGTTGTCGTCCATGTCATGTCCCTGTCTAGTCCGTCACCGTCGCAACAACGCACGCCATTCGTCCAACTTCGTCCCCATTCGTCTAAACGCGTCCAACTTCGTCCCCATTCGTCCGCGCATACTACACACCCCAGACACGCCACAAACAGCATCGCCGTCATACACACGTGCACGCATACTATATTCAAGTGCTGTGGCAACGTTGTCGTCCATGTCATGTCCCTGTCTAGTCCGTCACCGTCGCAACAAGGCACGCCATTCGTCCAGACTCGTCCAAACTCGTCCAAACTCGTCCAACTTCGTCCCCATTCGTCCAAATTCGTCCAACTTCGTCCCCATTCGTCCAAGCATACTACACACCCCAGACACGCCACAAACAGCATCGCCGTCATACACACGTGCACGCATACTATCTATATATACTATGGCAGCAGTGCGGCTAAACTGTAACGCATGTAACGCTCGCTTATTGGATGAAATTGATTTTGTGCGCGTTGATTGGATAAAAAGACAAAACCCAGTGAAAGGCAACATCCGAGCCATGACAAGGGCGAAAATGGACCTGGGCATGCGCGCTCCGTTCGCGACACTGAGGTATGCTATGACGCTGAAACTTGGTGAGCATAAAGCCCTCACATGTACCTCACTGTGTGCCAACTTTCAATCAAATCTGATGCATATTGGAGAACTTGGTTTTTCACCCCATGGCATTTCCCATACAATCTCTATTGTAGTGGTTGGTCACACGAGCGGTGATCAAACTTTGCTGAAACTACGTCATTTTCAACGAAACTTTGTGTGCACATTCAAATCGATGCTACCTAGCTACAGCCACCTCAACCATCGTCGTGCGAGCACTACACGCTGAGCTATGGTCCATTCGCTTCGAGCGGCAAATGCAGCCGACAGTGGAGCAAAACCTCCAATAATAGATACATATGTAAAACGTGACGTATGGGTTTAAAGGAACCGGTACAAAACTAACTACAAAAACCGGATACAGGAGAGATAACCCGTTTGAGGCGCGCCAAACATCCAGCAAGGCAGTCATTTTTGAACCAACCGTGACGACGGCACCATCAGCAGGTAGTCGCGCTCATGCGCCGCCGAACCGGGCAGGCCTCCGCAGCAGCGCTTTGCATGTCGAGGTCGCTGCGTCTTAGACTATGGATGGTATGTGTAATACATGTATTAACTTTACCCTAGCATGGAACCTGGTGAGATAGCCGAGCGTCGCATACAGAGCTATGGCGACCTGCCGCTTTCGCCAAAGCGATGCTTACGATGCGGCAGCGCGTTGCAGGACCACCCGCCTGATCCTGGCAAGCGCATCAGAGAATGCGCGTGCTGTCGCCGTGCGCTGCCGCATTTCGCCTACAGCAACACGCAACGTCGCAAAACGGGCCCAGTCTGCAAAGACTGTCAGGCCCGTGCGCATTATCCAGGCAAGGGCAAGACGACCGGCGAGCGCCACGGCAAGAAGCACATCCAGCGCGCGCGTGAGCTGTCGTCGCAGCGGCGTGCGTTGCTTCTGGACACGACCGCGCACATCAGCGACCCGGAGCTGCGTGGTCGTGCCGCATCGCTTCACCTCATCAAGAGCCTAATGCATTTTAGTAAATCTCAGAAAAAGCGCTACCTTAAACAAAAAATTAAAAAATAGTCACATCTTGGTTTCTGTGGTGATTTGGGCGGCATTCTCAAATTTGAACGCGGCGGTCTACTCTGTCCGGACGCGGCAATAGATTGCGGTGATCTATTCGCTGCCTGCACCCGGAGCAACAGAGGGCAAGGCACGTGGTCGGAGAGTGACGCGGCGGTGGGACTGGGCGCTGTACGTGTTTTCCTGGCAACCAGCACCCCACGCGCCAAACACACCGACCGCATCGGCCTTTCGCAGGACCGGGGACAACGAGCTGTTGTGCGCACTTTTGTGTGGCAGACACTAAGTACGAAGCAGCCCGTCTTTTAACCAAAGAAAGCGTATTTAAAGCGCCGGGTGTACTTCGCAGCGGTGGGATAAACACCCTATTAGCTGACCTTACGAGGTGTCTGTTGCTGGAAGGAGGCGGCTTCAGAAACCGGGTCTCTTTGCACCATCCCCTCTCACTCGACGCTCTTTGATTGTGTGCTCGCTGGGTGATCCCTGTGTCAACTTTCGGCAACTGCGACGCGATGCACGAAAACAGTGGCGTCTCGAGGAATCGCAAGTACATATCTGTACATGAGTTGGAGGCTGCGCTTGCTGAAAATGAAGTCGCAAATAGGACTCCAGATGGCCGTGAGACACCGGCCTCTAAGAGGCGTCGTTGCCAACGCAGGCGGACTAATCGTAGTCGACTGCAGCAGCAATTAGCGGCACTCCTCAATGCTGCGTCTTCAAGTGTGCCCGGTGCTTCTTCTACCCGTGAAGAGATGCAGGAACACCTACGAGCAAACGAACAAGCGAACGCAACACCAACTCACACTGAATCGCAAGTACAAAAACGGCGACGACAGCAGCGTCGTCGGGTGGCACGCTATCGTTTGAATCGAGTCCTTATCGCCGCTGACGATCCAGAGGAAGTCGAGAGAAATCGTCTACTGAGGCTTGCTGAACATGTTGAAGAAGGCAAACAGGAAGACGATGACCCAGACGTCGTTCGTGCGAGAGCTGAAGCTAGAGAAGAATGTGAGCGCTCACGTGGAATATCTGAAGCGAGACACCAGCGATTAGTCGAGGCCCGGAGTGCGCGCAATTCTGTCAGGTCTCTGCAAGGCGGGGACAATTCGCGACTCTGCAATACTGCGCGCCGTCTGACTATGCAATCCGAATACGTGCCAGCGCACTTGGAGGAGCCGAGCGAAGTACCTATTGCGCCACGCCCCACAGGCGACCAAGCAACGGATTTACCAGCCGTACGTTTGGGTCCCGATGCTCACCAAGATCGACGCAAGACGCTTGAGCGGATGGCACGCAATGAGATGACGGGAGAACAAGTGGCTGAGCTTGCTGAGCTCCGACGAATTAAGCGAGCGACAGCACGACACAAGCATGCGCTGGCACATGTGGACAAGTTTGTCTTAGCCTCTCTTTCTGGAAGAAATATCGTCGATGGACGGCACAAGATACCACCAGCTTCTCAAGCGTGCTCACACTGTGGTGCCTGGAAGTGGACCAGCGAATCACCCAATTCGTGCTGCCTATCTGGCAAGATCTCACTCCCGCAACTTTCAGCTGCTCCAAGCGAGCTTCACGATCTGTACCGCGATGACGAGTTCCGCCGCCATATTCGGAGCTACAATCAAGTTTTTGCGTTCACCTCCATTGGGGCATCTTTCTCAGATAAGCGTTTTGCTCCGGTCGCAGAAGACACAACGGTTCAAGGTCAACGCGGAGTCTACACCTACCGCATTCAAGGCGCAATGTGTCATTTTATGGGCTCACTGCTTCCATACAGGAACCCAACCACTGGCGAGACAACGAAGCCACAGTTTGCCCAGATCTACATCTACGACCCAGATTCGCAGGAGCGAGTGCGCCGTCGGAAGGGAATTTTTGCAGATCTCGACGTTATTGCTTTGACCAAGCTTGAGGCAATGATGGAAAGATACAACCCGTTTGCTCGCGAGTTCATCAGCATGGGCAATCGAATTCGAGCCGCTCTGCAAGAAGGTGCATCGTTAGCGAACATCGGTTTTGAGCTTCGCGCAAATAATCGCGAGGGACCTCGAACGCACAACGTGCCTACTGTGACAGAGGTAGCAGCAGTCATGGTTGAGCGCAATGCGGAAAAACATCGTGATATTGTTCTGTACGCTCAACAAGGCGGATTGCTCCGCATTTTCGAAACCGATCCCAAGTATGATCCTGTTCAGTACCCGCTGTTGTTCCCCCATGGTGAACTTGGTTGGTCGTTCCGAGATTTGCTAAACTGTCCTTCCTATCGGCGAAAAGAAACCATGTCTCTTCGAGATCACGTTGCATATCGTTTGCATCAGAAAGTTGGCGACATGTCGGTGCTTCACCAGGGTGGTAGATTGTTTCAACAATATTGCGTTGATCAGCGTGCCAAAGTTGAACAAGAGATTTTGCGATGGGTTGCCAACAACCAGCAGCACCTTCGTGCGGATCTTTACAAAGGGATCACAGACGCCTACTTGAATGAGAGCGTGGCCCAACTTGCGGATGTGGAAGGTGTCATCTCTGAGTACGACAGAGCTACTGGAATGCTGGTGGATCCTGCAAGCGGCCGTCAACGCCACTTTCTTGACCAAGTAGGCCAGCGTGTTATTCTCCCAGCTTCCTTCACAGGTGGGGAACGCTACATGTACAAACAGTATCAAGACTCGATGGCAATGGTCCGGGAGTTTGGCAAGCCAGACTTATTCATGACCGTCACATGTAATCCGAAGTGGAGCGAGATTACTGACGCTATTGGTGATAACCAGACGGCCCAAGATCGCCCTGACGTGGTCGCGCGGGTTTGGAACCTCAAGCTGAAGGCTGTGCTCAAAGATCTCGACGATGGTGTACTTGGTAGACAGATCGCGCGCATATATGTGATTGAGTTCCAAAAACGAGGCTTGCCGCACGCTCACATTCTTATCATTCTGGCCGAAGAAGATAAGCCGAAGACAAGAGAGGACTTCGACAAGTTTGTGAGTGCAGAGGTTCCAGATCGAGATAAACACCCCGCTCTCTATCAAACTGTCATGACGTGCATGCTTCACGGACCTTGCGGGAAAGACCATCCTAATGCGCCGTGTATGAAAGATGGTGTGTGCTCGAAAGGGTTTCCCAAACCAATCAGTGAAGTCACTCAGATCAATGACGATGGTTATCCCAAGTACATGAGACGTCGGCGTCCAACGGGGACTTTGGTGTTTAATGGAAAGGAGTACGACAACTCTACCATCAATGCGTGGGTTGTTGGATACAACCCGTGGTTTTCGCAGAAGTATGACTGCCACATCAACGTGGAAATATGCTCTACAATCACTGCAATCAAGTACCTGTACAAGTACGTGTACAAAGGGGCTGATCGCACTGAGTTTAGCATGAAAGTCATGCAGCAAGACAACCAACAATCAGGTCAACCTGCAAGGGAGCCCAACGAACTGATCCGGTACATCAAAGCCCGTTATCTCTCGCCCGTCGAAGCTTGCGTTCGTATGTTTGAGATCCCAATTCAAGATAAGACTCACACTGTTGTCACGCTTCACATCCATCTACCCGATTGCCAATTCGTCACTTACCGGTCCTCAGGGGATCCTCGCGATGTTCTCGAAAGAGGGAAACACACGACTCTAACACGGTTTTTCGAGTTGGCCGCTTCAGATGAAGAAGCGAGAAAGCTGCTGTACAAGGATGTTCCCAAGTACTACCGATGGGATAAGAGTCAGCAAAAATGGTTCAAGTACAAACGAAACGTGCGAGCAATTGGCCGCATGGTTCACTGCTCTCCACGAGACGCTGAGCGCTTTTACATGCGTGTGTTGCTCTGCCACCGAACTGGACCGACTTCATTCGAAGACTTGCGCACTGTGAATGGGCAATTGTGCGAAACGTTTAAGGAAGCAGCCGTCCGCGCCGGTTACGTGGAGAATGATGATGAGTGGGTCAAATGCATGGAGGAAGCAGCTCTTTTCCAAATGCCGTATCAGCTTCGCGAGCTATTTGCGACAATCCTTGCGTTCTCGGCTCCTAGCAATGCCGGTGATCTGTGGCGGCGGTTCTTTCACGACCTTTCGCTGGACTTCCGCCACAAGTACCGCGATCATATAGACAAAGATCGCATCGTGCTTTTCCAAACGCTCTTCAGTGTTGATCAACACCTACGAGCCAACAACACAGACCTAGCCAGCTTTCGCGACATGCCAGCTATGCCAGAAATCCCCGTGTCACTCCAGCAAGAGCAACATCACAATCTTCTCCTGTTCCGCGAGCAAAAGGGATACGATCGCCAGGAGCTTGAACAAGTCATCGCTGGAGTTGATGGTCTCAACAAGGATCAACGATATATATTTGACAAGGTCATAGCCGCTACTGCGTCAGGCTACTCAGGACGGAAGCTCTTTTTCATTGATGGCCCGGGTGGCACGGGCAAGTCCACACTGCTCAAGCACGTCCTTGCGAAGGTTCGGTACGACGGAAAAATCGCGATTGCTGTAGCTTCCAGCGGCATTGCAGCGTTGTTACTCCCTGGTGGCCGTACGGCGCATTCAACGTTCAAGATACCAATCAAGCTGTCTGATACGTCGACATGCTACATCCCCAAACAGTCCAAGTTGAAGGAACTTCTTCAAGAAGCTGATCTTATTGTTTGGGATGAGGCTCCAATGGCTCATCGGTTTGCCTTGGAGGCCGTTGATCGGACCCTGCGCGATGTGCTTGACCAACCGTTCGAGCCATTTGGTGGTAAGGTGGTTGTTCTCTCAGGTGACTTCAGACAGATTCTTCCAGTTGTGGAAGGAGGGACACCTGCAGACACTTTGGAGGCATGTATTCGCTCCTCAGTACTATGGACACAGTTTGAAAAACTTCGGCTGACGATCAACATGCGAGTGCAGAACGCAGCGGACTCTGAGACGGCTGAGGATCTAGCGGCCTTTTCTGAGCTGCTGTTGCAAATCGGAGAAGGACGCCATCCTATCCATGAAGCACTTGGCCCAGATTTCATCCAGATACCAACGGATATGATCATATCTAATCCTGCCTACGATCCAGAGCTGGATGCCAGCGAGGCAGCTAACGAGCTTCCGGTGTCTCTTGGCATGCAGAGAATTGTTGAAGCGGTGTACCCTTCGGCAGATTTGAACAATCCGGACGTGGCTACAGATGAATACTTCGCCAATCGAACGATTCTTGCACCGACAAACGCAGCGGTTCTGAGGTTGAATGAGTGTGTCGCATCACGAGTTCAAGGTGTGTCGACAACGTATCTATCGGTCGACTCAATTGAAGAAGATGAGGGTACAGGCAGTGCATTCTTCGAGACAGAGGTGCTGAACTCCATCAATCTGAATGGGATACCACCACACAAACTGATTCTCAAGCCAGGAATTCCTATCATGCTGATCCGCAACTTGAATCCCGATGCAGGCCTGTGCAATGGAACACGACTTCGCATTGTAGAGTTGAAGCAACATGTCATTCGGGCAACAATAATGACAGGAAGCCACAGCGGTCGTGAAGTCCTCATTCCCAAGATCATATTCATTAGCGACAATGACAAGAAGCAATTCCCTTTCCGACTTCGACGAAAGCAATTTCCAATCGTACCTGCATTCGCGATTACGATCAACAAAGCACAAGGCCAAACAGTTCCCAACATGGGGTTGTACTTGCCAACACCTTGCTTTGCTCACGGCCAGTTGTACGTCGCCATCTCGCGGGCACCATCAAGATCAAGAGTTAAAATCCTAATCGAGAACCCAGTGACAGAGGATGATAACAGCATCTTCACCAAGAACATCGTCTACAGGGAGATCTTTGAGTAGGTCCAAGTAGGTCAGCCTTCAATGACATCTGCATTCTCCAAATACACGTTTTTCATTTTAAATTGTGCTTTTCTCTATTTTGCTTTTCTACTCCAACCCAGCACATACACTCCGCCCGCGTAGCGGGCGGCACCAACTAGTATTCAAGTGCTGTGGCAACGTTGTCGTCCATGTCATGTCCCTGTCTAGTCCGTCACCGTCGCAACAAGGCACGCCATTCGTCCAGACTCGTCCAAACTCGTCCAAACTCGTCCAACTTCATCCCCATTCGTCCAAACTCGTCCAGATTCGTCCAAATTCGTCCAACTTCGTCCCCATTCGTCCAAGCATACTACACACCCCAGACACGCCACAAACAGCATCGCCGTCATACACACGTGCACGCATACTATATTCAAGTGCTGTGGCAACGTTGTCGTCCATGTCATGTCCCTGTCTAGTCCGTCACCGTCGCAACAAGGCACGCCATTCGTCCAGACTCGTCCAAAGTCGTCCAACTTCGTCCCCATTCGTCCAAACTTGTCCAACTTCGTCCAAAGTCGTCCAACTTCGTCCCCATTCGTCCAAACTCGTCCAACTTCGTCCAAACTCGTCCAACTTCGTCCCCATTCGTCCAAGCATACTACACACCCCAGACACGCCACAAACAGCATCGCCGTCATACACACGTGCACGCATACTATATTCAAGTGCTGTGGCAACGTTGTCGTCCATGTCATGTCCCTGTCTAGTCCGTGACCGTCGCAACAAGGCACGCCATTCGTCCAGACTCGTCCAAACTCGTCGAAACTCGTCCAAACTCGTCCAACTTCGTCCAACTTCGTCCCCATTCGTCCAAACTCGTCCAACTTCGTCCCCATTCGTCCAAACTCGTCCAACTTCGTCCACACTCGTCCAAACTCGTCCAGATTCGTCCAAATTCGTCCAACTTCGTCCCCATTCGTCCAAGCATACTACACACCCCAGACACGCCACAAACAGCATCGCCGTCATACACACGTGCACGCATACTATATTCAAGTGCTGTGGCAACGTTGTCGTCCATGTCATGTCCCTGTCTAGTCCGTCACCGTCGCAACAAGGCACGCCATTCGTCCAGACTCGTCCAAAGTCGTCCAACTTCGTCCCCATTCGTCCAAACTCGTCCAACTTCGTCCAAACTCGTCCAACTTCGTCCCCATTCGTCCAAGCATACTACACACCCCAGACACGCCACAAACAGCATCGCCGTCATACACACGTGCACGCATACTATATTCAAGTGCTGTGGCAACGTTGTCGTCCATGTCATGTCCCTGTCTAGTCCGTCACCGTCGCAACAAGGCACGCCATTCGTCCAGACTCGTCCAAAGTTCGTCCAACTTCGTCCCCATTCGTCCAAACTCGTCCAACTTCGTCCAAACTCGTCCAACTTCGTCCCCATTCGTCCAAGCATACTACACACCCCAGACACGCCACAAACAGCATCGCCGTCATACACACGTGCACGCATACTATATTCAAGTGCTGTGGCAACGTTGTCGTCCATGTCATGTCCCTGTCTAGTCCGTCACCGTCGCAACAAGGCACGCCATTCGTCCAGACTCGTCCAAACTCGTCCAACTTCGTCCCCATTCGTCCCCATTCGTCCAAACTCGTCCAACTTCGTCCAAATTCGTCCCCATTCGTCCAAGCATACTACACACCCCAGACACGCCACAAACCGCATCGCCGTCATACACACGTGCACGCATACTATATTCAAGTGCTGTGGCAACGTTGTCGTCCATGTCATGTCCCTGTCTAGTCCGTCACCGTCGCAACAAGGCACGCCATTCGTCCAGACTCGTCCAACTTCGTCCCCATTCGTCCAAACTCGTCCAACTTCGTCCACACTCGTCCAAACTCGTCCAGATTCGTCCAAATTCGTCCAACTTCGTCCCCATTCGTCCAAGCATACTACACACCCCAGACACGCCGCAAACAGCATCGCCGTCATACACACGTGCACGCATACTATATTCAAGTGCTGTGGCAACGTTGTCGTCCATGTCATGTCCCTGTCTAGTCCGTCACCGTCGCAACAAGGCACGCCATTCGTCCAGACTCGTCCAAAGTCGTCCAACTTCGTCCCCATTCGTCCAAACTCGTCCAACTTCGTCCAAACTCGTCCAACTTCGTCCCCATTCGTCCAAGCATACTACACACCCCAGACACGCCACAAACAGCATCGCCGTCATACACACGTGCACGCATACTATATTCAAGTGCTGTGGCAACGTTGTCGTCCATGTCATGTCCCTGTCTAGTCCGTCACCGTCGCAACAAGGCACGCCATTCGTCCAGACTCGTCCAAACTCGTCCAACTTCGTCCCCATTCGTCCAAACTCGTCCAACTTCGTCCAAACTCGTCCAACTTCGTCCCCATTCGTCCAAGCATACTACACACCCCAGACACGCCACAAACAGCATCGCCGTCGTACACACGTGCACGCATACTATATTCAAGTGCTGTGGCAACGTTGTCGTCCATGTCATGTCCCTGTCTAGTCCGTCACCGTCGCAACAAGGCACGCCATTCGTCCAGACTCGTCCAACTTCGTCCCCATTCGTCCAAACTCGTCCAACTTCGTCCACACTCGTCCAAACTCGTCCAGATTCGTCCAAATTCGTCCAACTTCGTCCCCATTCGTCCAAGCATACTACACACCCCAGACACGCCGCAAACAGCATCGCCGTCATACACACGTGCACGCATACTATATTCAAGTGCTGTGGCAACGTTGTCGTCCATGTCATGTCCCTGTCTAGTCCGTCACCGTCGCAACAAGGCACGCCATTCGTCCAGACTCGTCCAAAGTCGTCCAACTTCGTCCCCATTCGTCCAAACTCGTCCAACTTCGTCCAAACTCGTCCAACTTCGTCCCCATTCGTCCAAGCATACTACACACCCCAGACACGCCACAAACAGCATCGCCGTCATACACACGTGCACGCATACTATATTCAAGTGCTGTGGCAACGTTGTCGTCCATGTCATGTCCCTGTCTAGTCCGTCACCGTCGCAACAAGGCACGCCATTCGTCCAGACTCGTCCAAACTCGTCCAACTTCGTCCCCATTCGTCCAAACTCGTCCAACTTCGTCCAAACTCGTCCAACTTCGTCCCCATTCGTCCAAGCATACTACACACCCCAGACACGCCACAAACAGCATCGCCGTCATACACACGTGCACGCATACTATATTCAAGTGCTGTGGCAACGTTGTCGTCCATGTCATGTCCCTGTCTAGTCCGTCACCGTCGCAACAAGGCACGCCATTCGTCCAGACTCGTCCAAACTCGTCCAAACTCGTCCAACTTCATCCCCATTCGTCCAAACTCGTCCAACTTCGTCCAACTTCGTCCCCATTCGTCCAAGCATACTACACACCCCAGACACGCCACAAACAACATCGCCGTCATACACACGTGCACGCATACTATATTCAAGTGCTGTGGCAACGTTGTCGTCCATGTCATGTCCCTGTCTAGTCCGTCACCGTCGCAACAAGGCACGCCATTCGTCCAGACTCGTCCAAACTCGTCCAACTTCGTCCCCATTCGTCCAAACTCGTCCAGATTCGTCCAAACTCGTCCAACTTCGTCCCCATTCGTCCAAGCATACTACACACCCCAGACACGCCACAAACAGCATCGCCGTCATACACACGTGCACGCATACTATATTCAAGTGCTGTGGCAACGTTGTCGTCCATGTCATGTCCCTGTCTAGTCCGTCACCGTCGCAACAAGGCACGCCATTCGTCCAGACTCGTCCAAACTCGTCCAACTTCGTCCCCATTCGTCCAAACTCGTCCAACTTCGTCCAAACTCGTCCAACTTCGTCCCCATTCGTCCAAGCATACTACACACCCCAGACACGCCACAAACAGCATCGCCGTCATACACACGTGCACGCATACTATATTCAAGTGCTGTGGCAACGTTGTCGTCCATGTCATGTCCCTGTCTAGTCCGTCACCGTCGCAACAAGGCACGCCATTCGTCCAGACTCGTCCAAACTCGTCCAAACTCGTCCAACTTCATCCCCATTCGTCCAAACTCGTCCAACTTCGTCCAACTTCGTCCCCATTCGTCCAAGCATACTACACACCCCAGACACGCCACAAACAACATCGCCGTCATACACACGTGCACGCATACTATATTCAAGTGCTGTGGCAACGTTGTCGTCCATGTCATGTCCCTGTCTAGTCCGTCACCGTCGCAACAAGGCACGCCATTCGTCCAGACTCGTCCAAACTCGTCACTTCGTCCATTCGTCCAACTCGTCCATTCGTCCACAACTCGTCCAAACTCGTCCAACTCGTCCAACTTCGTCCCCATTCGTCCAAGCATACTACACACCCCAGACACGCCACAAACAGCATCGCCGTCATACACACGTGCACGCATACTATATTCAAGTGCTGTGGCAACGTTGTCGTCCATGTCATGTCCCTGTCTAGTCCGTCACCGTCGCAACAAGGCACGCCATTCGTCCAGACTCGTCCAAAGTCGTCCAACTTCGTCCCCATTCGTCCAAACTCGTCCAACTTCGTCCAACTTCGTCCCCATTCGTCCAAGCATACTACACACCCCAGACACGCCACAAACAGCATCGCCGTCATACACACGTGCACGCATACTATATTCAAGTGCTGTGGCAACGTTGTCGTCCATGTCATGTCCCTGTCTAGTCCGTCACCGTCGCAACAAGGCACGCCATTCGTCCAGACTCGTCCAAAGTCGTCCAACTTCGTCCCCATTCGTCCAAACTCGTCCAACTTCGTCCAACTTCGTCCCCATTCGTCCAAGCATACTACACACCCCAGACACGCCACAAACAGCATCGCCGTCATACACACGTGCACGCATACTATATTCAAGTGCTGTGGCAACGTTGTCGTCCATGTCATGTCCCTGTCTAGTCCGTCACCGTCGCAACAAGGCACGCCATTCGTCCAGACTCGTCCAAAGTCGTCCAACTTCGTCCCCATTCGTCCAAACTCGTCCAACTTCGTCCAAACTCGTCCAACTTCGTCCCCATTCGTCCAAGCATACTACACACCCCAGACACGCCACAAACAGCATCGCCGTCATACACACGTGCACGCATACTATATTCAAGTGCTGTGGCAACGTTGTCGTCCATGTCATGTCCCTGTCTAGTCCGTCACCGTCGCAACAAGGCACGCCATTCGTCCAGACTCGTCCAAAGTCGTCCAACTTCGTCCCCATTCGTCCAAACTCGTCCAACTTCGTCCAACTTCGTCCCCATTCGTCCAAGCATACTACACACCCCAGACACGCCACAAACAGCATCGCCGTCATACACACGTGCACGCATACTATATTCAAGTGCTGTGGCAACGTTGTCGTCCATGTCATGTCCCTGTCTAGTCCGTCACCGTCGCAACAAGGCACGCCATTCGTCCATTCGTCCAAACTCGTCCAACTCGTCCAACTTCGTCCCCATTCGTCCAAACTCGTCCAACTTCGTCCAACTTCGTCCCCATTCGTCCAAGCATACTACACACCCCAGACACGCCACAAACAGCATCGCCGTCATACACACGTGCACGCATACTATATTCAAGTGCTGTGGCAACGTTGTCGTCCATGTCATGTCCCTGTCTAGTCCGTCACCGTCGCAACAAGGCACGCCATTCGTCCAGACTCGTCCAAAGTCGTCCAACTTCGTCCCCATTCGTCCAAACTCGTCCAAACTCGTCCAACTTCGTCCCCATTCGTCCAAGCATACTACACACCCCAGACACGCCACAAACAGCATCGCCGTCATACACACGTGCACGCATACTATATTCAAGTGCTGTGGCAACGTTGTCGTCCATGTCATGTCCCTGTCTAGTCCGTCACCGTCGCAACAAGGCACGCCATTCGTCCAGACTCGTCCAAACTCGTCCAAACTCGTCCAACTTCGTCCCCATTCATCCAAACTCGTCCAACTTCGTCCCCATTCGTCCAAGCATACTACACACCCCAGACACGCCACAAACAGCATCGCCGTCATACACACGTGCACGCATACTATATTCAAGTGCTGTGGCAACGTTGTCGTCCATGTCATGTCCCTGTCTAGTCCGTCACCGTCGCAACAAGGCACGCCATTCGTCCAAAGTCGTCCAACTTCGTCCCCATTCGTCCAAACTCGTCCAACTTCGTCCAAACTCGTCCAACTTCGTCCCCATTCGTCCAAGCATACTACACACCCCAGACACGCCACAAACAGCATCGCCGTCATACACACGTGCACGCATACTATATTCAAGTGCTGTGGCAACGTTGTCGTCCATGTCATGTCCCTGTCTAGTCCGTCACCGTCGCAACAAGGCACGCCATTCGTCCAGACTCGTCCAAAGTCGTCCAACTTCGTCCCTCGTCCAACTCGTCCAAACTCGTCCAACTTCGTCCCCATTCGTCCAAGCATACTACACACCCCAGACACGCCACAAACAGCATCGCCGTCATACACACGTGCACGCATACTATATTCAAGTGCTGTGGCAACGTTGTCGTCCATGTCATGTCCCTGTCTAGTCCGTCACCGTCGCAACAAGGCACGCCATTCGTCCAGACTCGTCCAAAGTCGTCCAACTTCGTCCCCATTCGTCCAAACTCGTCCAACTTCGTCAAACTCGTCCAACTTCGTCCCCATTCGTCCAAGCATACTACACACCCCAGACACGCCACAAACAGCATCGCCGTCATACACACGTGCACGCATACTATATTCAAGTGCTGTGGCAACGTTGTCGTCCATGTCATGTCCCTGTCTAGTCCGTCACCGTCGCAACAAGGCACGCCATTCGTCCAGACTCGTCCAAACTCGTCCAACTTCGTCCAACTTCGTCCCCATTCGTCCAAGCATACTACACACCCCAGACACGCCACAAACAGCATCGCCGTCATACACACGTGCACGCATACTATATTCAAGTGCTGTGGCAACGTTGTCGTCCATGTCATGTCCCTGTCTAGTCCGTCACCGTCGCAACAAGGCACGCCATTCGTCCAGACCGTCCAAAGTCGTCCAACTTCGTCCCATTCGTCCAAACGTCCAACTTCGTCCAAACTCGTCCAACTTCGTCCCCATTCGTCCAAGCATACTACACACCCCAGACACGCCACAAACAGCATCGCCGTCATACACACGTGCACGCATACTATATTCAAGTGCTGTGGCAACGTTGTCGTCCATGTCATGTCCCTGTCTAGTCCGTCACCGTCGCAACAAGGCACGCCATTCGTCCAAGACTCGTCCAAACTCGTCCAAACTCGTCCAACTTCGTCCCCATTCGTCCAAGCATACTACACACCCCAGACACGCCACAAACAGCATCGCCGTCATACACACGTGCACGCATACTATATTCAAGTGCTGTGGCAACGTTGTCGTCCATGTCATGTCCCTGTCTAGTCCGTCACCGTCGCAACAAGGCACGCCATTCGTCCAGACTCGTCCAAAGTCGTCCAACTCGTCCCCATTCGTCCAAACTCGTCCAACTTCGTCCAAACTCGTCCAACTTCGTCCCCATTCGTCCAAGCATACTACACACCCCAGACACGCCACAAACAGCATCGCCGTCATACACACGTGCACGCATACTATATTCAAGTGCTGTGGCAACGTTGTCGTCCATGTCATGTCCCTGTCTAGTCCGTCACCGTCGCAACAAGGCACGCCATTCGTCCAGACTCGTCCAAGTCGTCCAACTTCGTCCAACTTCGTCCCCATTCGTCCAAGCATACTACACACCCCAGACACGCCACAAACAGCATCGCCGTCATACACACGTGCACGCATACTATATTCAAGTGCTGTGGCAACGTTGTCGTCCATGTCATGTCCCTGTCTAGTCCGTCACCGTCGCAACAAGGCACGCCATTCGTCCAGACTCGTCCAAAGTCGTCCAACTTCGTCCCCATTCGTCCAAACTCGTCCAACTCGTCCAAACTCGTCCAACTTCGTCCCCATTCGTCCAAGCATACTACACACCCCAGACACCCACAAACAGCATCGCCGTCATACACACGTGCACGCATACTATATTCAAGTGCTGTGGCAACGTTGTCGTCCATGTCATGTCCCTGTCTAGTCCGTCACCGTCGCAACAAGGCACGCCATCGTCCAAAGTCGTCCAACTTCGTCCATTCGTCCAAACTCGTCCAATCGTCCAACTTCGTCCCCATTCGTCCAAGCATACTACACACCCCAGACACGCCACAAACAGCATCGCCGTCATACACACGTGCACGCATACTATATTCAAGTGCTGTGGCAACGTTGTCGTCCATGTCATGTCCCTGTCTAGTCCGTCACCGTCGCAACAAGGCACGCCATTCGTCCAGACTCGTCCAAAGTCGTCCAACTTCGTCCCCATTCGTCCAAACGTCCAACTTCGTCCAACTCGTCCAACTCGTCCCCATTCGTCCAAGCATACTACACACCCCAGACACGCCACAAACAGCATCGCCGTCATACACACGTGCACGCATACTATATTCAAGTGCTGTGGCAACGTTGTCGTCCATGTCATGTCCCTGTCTAGTCCGTCACCGTCGCAACAAGGCACGCCATTCGTCCCTCGACTCGTCCAAATCGTCCAAACTCGTCCAACTTCGTCCCCATTCGTCCAAGCATACTACACACCCCAGACACGCCACAAACAGCATCGCCGTCATACACACGTGCACGCATACTATATTCAAGTGCTGTGGCAACGTTGTCGTCCATGTCATGTCCCTGTCTAGTCCGTCACCGTCGCAACAAGGCACGCCATTCGTCCAGACTCGTCCAAAGTCGTCCAACTTCGTCCCATTCGTCCAACTCGTCCAAACTCGTCCAACTTCGTCCCCATTCGTCCAAGCATACTACACACCCCAGACACGCCACAAACAGCATCGCCGTCATACACACGTGCACGCATACTATATTCAAGTGCTGTGGCAACGTTGTCGTCCATGTCATGTCCCTGTCTAGTCCGTCACCGTCGCAACAAGGCACGCCATTCGTCCAGACTCGTCCAAACTCGTCCAAATTCGTCCATTCGTCCATTCGTCCAACTCGTCCAACTCGTCCAACTTCGTCCCCATTCGTCCAAGCATACTACACACCCCAGACACGCCACAAACAGCATCGCCGTCATACACACGTGCACGCATACTATATTCAAGTGCTGTGGCAACGTTGTCGTCCATGTCATGTCCCTGTCTAGTCCGTCACCGTCGCAACAAGGCACGCCATTCGTCCAGACTCGTCCAAAGTCGTCCAACTTCGTCCCCATTCGTCCAAACTCGTCCAACTTCGTCCAACTTCGTCCCCATTCGTCCAAGCATACTACACACCCCAGACACGCCACAAACAGCATCGCCGTCATACACACGTGCACGCATACTATATTCAAGTGCTGTGGCAACGTTGTCGTCCATGTCATGTCCCTGTCTAGTCCGTCACCGTCGCAACAAGGCACGCCATTCGTCCAGACTCGTCCAAAGTCGTCCAACTTCGTCCCCATTCGTCCAAACTCGTCCAACTTCGTCCAAACTCGTCCAACTTCGTCCCCATTCGTCCAAGCATACTACACACCCCAGACACGCCACAAACAGCATCGCCGTCATACACACGTGCACGCATACTATATTCAAGTGCTGTGGCAACGTTGTCGTCCATGTCATGTCCCTGTCTAGTCCGTCACCGTCGCAACAAGGCACGCCATTCGTCCAGACTCGTCCAAAGTCGTCCAACTTCGTCCCCATTCGTCCAAACTCGTCCAACTTCGTCCAAACTCGTCCAACTTCGTCCCCATTCGTCCAAGCATACTACACACCCCAGACACGCCACAAACAGCATCGCCGTCATACACACGTGCACGCATACTATATTCAAGTGCTGTGGCAACGTTGTCGTCCATGTCATGTCCCTGTCTAGTCCGTCACCGTCGCAACAAGGCACGCCATTCGTCCAGACGTCCAAAGTCGTCCAACTTCGTCCCCATTCGTCCAAACTCGTCCAACTTCGTCCAAACTCGTCCAACTTCGTCCCCATTCGTCCAAGCATACTACACACCCCAGACACGCCACAAACAGCATCGCCGTCATACACACGTGCACGCATACTATATTCAAGTGCTGTGGCAACGTTGTCGTCCATGTCATGTCCCTGTCTAGTCCGTCACCGTCGCAACAAGGCACGCCATTCGTCCAAAGTCGTCCAACTTCGTCCCCATTCGTCCAAACTCGTCCAACTTCGTCCAAACTCGTCCAACTTCGTCCCCATTCGTCCAAGCATACTACACACCCCAGACACGCCACAAACAGCATCGCCGTCATACACACGTGCACGCATACTATATTCAAGTGCTGTGGCAACGTTGTCGTCCATGTCATGTCCCTGTCTAGTCCGTCACCGTCGCAACAAGGCACGCCATTCGTCCAAAGTCGTCCAACTTCGTCCCCATTCGTCCAAACTCGTCCAACTTCGTCCAAACTCGTCCAACTTCGTCCCCATTCGTCCAAGCATACTACACACCCCAGACACGCCACAAACAGCATCGCCGTCATACACACGTGCACGCATACTATATTCAAGTGCTGTGGCAACGTTGTCGTCCATGTCATGTCCCTGTCTAGTCCGTCACCGTCGCAACAAGGCACGCCATTCGTCCAGACTCGTCCAAAGTCGTCCAACTCGTCCCTTCGTCCAAACTCGTCCAAACTCGTCCAACTTCGTCCCCATTCGTCCAAGCATACTACACACCCCAGACACGCCACAAACAGCATCGCCGTCATACACACGTGCACGCATACTATATTCAAGTGCTGTGGCAACGTTGTCGTCCATGTCATGTCCCTGTCTAGTCCGTCACCGTCGCAACAAGGCACGCCATTCGTCCAAAGTCGTCCAACTTCGTCCCCATTCGTCCAAACTCGTCCAACTTCGTCCAAACTCGTCCAACTTCGTCCCCATTCGTCCAAGCATACTACACACCCCAGACACGCCACAAACAGCATCGCCGTCATACACACGTGCACGCATACTATATTCAAGTGCTGTGGCAACGTTGTCGTCCATGTCATGTCCCTGTCTAGTCCGTCACCGTCGCAACAAGGCACGCCATTCGTCCAGACTCGTCAAAGTCGTCCAACTTCGTCCCATTCGTCCAAACTCGTCCAACTTCGTCCAAACTCGTCCAACTTCGTCCCCATTCGTCCAAGCATACTACACACCCCAGACACGCCACAAACAGCATCGCCGTCATACACACGTGCACGCATACTATATTCAAGTGCTGTGGCAACGTTGTCGTCCATGTCATGTCCCTGTCTAGTCCGTCACCGTCGCAACAAGGCACGCCATTCGTCCAAAGTCGTCCAACTCGTCCAAACTCGTCCAACTTCGTCCCTTCTCCAAACTCGTCCAACTTCGTCCCCATTCGTCCAAGCATACTACACACCCCAGACACGCCACAAACAGCATCGCCGTCATACACACGTGCACGCATACTATATTCAAGTGCTGTGGCAACGTTGTCGTCCATGTCATGTCCCTGTCTAGTCCGTCACCGTCGCAACAAGGCACGCCATTCGTCCAGACTCGTCCAACTTCGTCCAAACTCGTCCAACTTCGTCCCCATTCGTCCAAGCATACTACACACCCCAGACACGCCACAAACAGCATCGCCGTCATACACACGTGCACGCATACTATATTCAAGTGCTGTGGCAACGTTGTCGTCCATGTCATGTCCCTGTCTAGTCCGTCACCGTCGCAACAAGGCATTCGCCACTCGTCCAAGTCGTCCAACTTCGTCCCCATTCGTCCAAACTCGTCCAACTTCGTCAAATCGTCCAACTTCGTCCCCATTCGTCCAAGCATACTACACACCCCAGACACGCCACAAACAGCATCGCCGTCATACACACGTGCACGCATACTATATTCAAGTGCTGTGGCAACGTTGTCGTCCATGTCATGTCCCTGTCTAGTCCGTCACCGTCGCAACAAGGCACGCCATTCGTCCAGACTCGTCCAAAGTCGTCCAACTTCGTCCAACTTCGTCCCCATTCGTCCAAGCATACTACACACCCCAGACACGCCACAAACAGCATCGCCGTCATACACACGTGCACGCATACTATATTCAAGTGCTGTGGCAACGTTGTCGTCCATGTCATGTCCCTGTCTAGTCCGTCACCGTCGCAACAAGGCACGCCATTCGTCCAGACTCGTCCAAAGTCGTCCAACTTCGTCCCCATTCGTCCAAACTCGTCCAACTTCGTCCAAACTCGTCCAACTTCGTCCCCATTCGTCCAAGCATACTACACACCCCAGACACGCCACAAACAGCATCGCCGTCATACACACGTGCACGCATACTATATTCAAGTGCTGTGGCAACGTTGTCGTCCATGTCATGTCCCTGTCTAGTCCGTCACCGTCGCAACAAGGCACCACGTCCAACCATTCGTCCAACTCGTCCAATTCGTCCAAACTTCGTCCAACTTCGTCCCCATTCGTCCAGCATACTACACACCCCAGACACGCCACAAACAGCATCGCCGTCATACACACGTGCACGCATACTATATTCAAGTGCTGTGGCAACGTTGTCGTCCATGTCATGTCCCTGTCTAGTCCGTCACCGTCGCAACAAGGCATACCATCCGTCCACACTCGTCCAAACTCGTCCAACTTCGTCCAAATTCGTCCAACTTCGTCCCCATTCGTCCAAGCATACTACACACCCCAGACACGCCACAAACAGCATCGCCGTCATACACACGTGCACGCATACTATATTCAAGTGCTGTGGCAACGTTGTCGTCCATGTCATGTCCCTGTCTAGTCCGTCACCGTCGCAACAAGGCACGCCATTCGTCCAAAGTCGTCCAACTTCGTCCCCATTCGTCCAAACTCGTCCAACTTCGTCCAAACTCGTCCAACTTCGTCCCCATTCGTCCAAGCATACTACACACCCCAGACACGCCACAAACAGCATCGCCGTCATACACACGTGCACGCATACTATATTCAAGTGCTGTGGCAACGTTGTCGTCCATGTCATGTCCCTGTCTAGTCCGTCACCGTCGCAACAAGGCACGCCATTCGTCCAAAGTCGTCCAACTTCGTCCCCATTCGTCCAAACTCGTCCAACTTCGTCCAAACTCGTCCAACTTCGTCCCCATTCGTCCAAGCATACTACACACCCCAGACACGCCACAAACAGCATCGCCGTCATACACACGTGCACGCATACTATATTCAAGTGCTGTGGCAACGTTGTCGTCCATGTCATGTCCCTGTCTAGTCCGTCACCGTCGCAACAAGGCACGCCATTCGTCCAAAGTCGTCCAACTTCGTCCCCATTCGTCCAAACTCGTCCAACTTCGTCCAAACTCGTCCAACTTCGTCCCCATTCGTCCAAGCATACTACACACCCCAGACACGCCACAAACAGCATCGCCGTCATACACACGTGCACGCATACTATATTCAAGTGCTGTGGCAACGTTGTCGTCCATGTCATGTCCCTGTCTAGTCCGTCACCGTCGCAACAAGGCACGCCATTCGTCCAGACTCGTCCAAGTCGTCCAACTTCGTCCAACTCGTCCAAACTCGTCCAAACTCGTCCAACTTCGTCCCCATTCGTCCAAGCATACTACACACCCCAGACACGCCACAAACAGCATCGCCGTCATACACACGTGCACGCATACTATATTCAAGTGCTGTGGCAACGTTGTCGTCCATGTCATGTCCCTGTCTAGTCCGTCACCGTCGCAACAAGGCACGCCATTCGTCCAAAGTCGTCCAACTTCGTCCCCATTCGTCCAAACTCGTCCAACTTCGTCCAAACTCGTCCAACTTCGTCCCCATTCGTCCAAGCATACTACACACCCCAGACACGCCACAAACAGCATCGCCGTCATACACACGTGCACGCATACTATATTCAAGTGCTGTGGCAACGTTGTCGTCCATGTCATGTCCCTGTCTAGTCCGTCACCGTCGCAACAAGGCACGCCATTCGTCCAAAGTCGTCCAACTTCGTCCCCATTCGTCCAAACTCGTCCAACTTCGTCCAAACTCGTCCAACTTCGTCCCCATTCGTCCAAGCATACTACACACCCCAGACACGCCACAAACAGCATCGCCGTCATACACACGTGCACGCATACTATATTCAAGTGCTGTGGCAACGTTGTCGTCCATGTCATGTCCCTGTCTAGTCCGTCACCGTCGCAACAAGGCACGCCATTCGTCCAGATCCAAATCGTCCAGACTCGTCAACTCGTCCAACTTCGTCCCCATTCGTCCAAACTCGTCCAACTTCGTCCAAACTCGTCCAACTTCGTCCCCATTCGTCCAAGCATACTACACACCCCAGACACGCCACAAACAGCATCGCCGTCATACACACGTGCACGCATACTATATTCAAGTGCTGTGGCAACGTTGTCGTCCATGTCATGTCCCTGTCTAGTCCGTCACCGTCGCAACAAGGCACGCTTACCGCCATTCGTCCAACTTCGTCCCCATTCGTCCAAACTCGTCCAACTTCGTCCAACTTCGTCCCCATTCGTCCAAGCATACTACACACCCCAGACACGCCACAAACAGCATCGCCGTCATACACACGTGCACGCATACTATGTTCAAGTGCTATGGCAACGTTGTCGTCCATGTCATGTCCCTGTCTAGTCCGTCACCGTCGCAACAAGGCACGCCATTCGTCCAGACTCGTCCCCATTCGTCCAGACTCGTCCAAACTCGTCCAACTTCGTCCCCATTCGTCCAAACTCGTCCAACTTCGTCCAAACTCGTCCAACTTCGTCCCCATTCGTCCAAGCATACTACACACCCCAGACACGCCACAAACAGCATCGCCGTCATACACACGTGCACGCATACTATATTCAAGTGCTGTGGCAACGTTGTCGTCCATGTCATGTCCCTGTCTAGTCCGTCACCGTCGCAACAAGGCATACCATTCGTCCAACTTCGTCCCCATTCGTCCAAACTCGTCCAAATTCGTCCAACTTCGTCCCCATTCGTCCAAGCATACTACACACCCCAGACACGCCACAAACAGCATCGCCGTCATACACACGTGCACGCATACTATATTCAAGTGCTGTGGCAACGTTGTCGTCCATGTCATGTCCCTGTCTAGTCCGTCACCGTCGCAACAAGGCATACCATTCGTCCCAACTTCGTCCCCATTCGTCCAAAACTCGTCCAAATTCGTCCAACTTCGTCCCATTCGTCCAAGCATACTACACACCCCAGACACGCCACAAACAGCATCGCCGTCATTACACACGTGCACGCATACTATATTCAAGTGCTGTGGCAACGTTGTCGTCCATGTCATGTCCCTGTCTAGTCCTGACCGTCGCAACAAGGCACCCATTCGTCGTCCACGTCCAACTTCGTCCCCATTCGTCCAAACTCGTCCAAACCGTCCAACTTCGTCCAAACTCGTCCAACTTCGTCCCCATTCGTCCAAGCATACTACACACCCCAGACACGCCACAAACAGCATCGCCGTCATACACACGTGCACGCATACTATATTCAAGTGCTGTGGCAACGTTGTCGTCCATGTCATGTCCCTGTCTAGTCCGTCACCGTCGCAACAAGGCACGCCATTCGTCCAAAGTCGTCCAAACTCGTCCAAACTCGTCCAACTTCGTCCCCATTCATCCAAACTCGTCCAACTTCGTCCCCATTCGTCCGCGCATACTACACACCCCAGACACGCCACAAACAGCATCGCCGTCATACACACGTGCACGCATACTATATTCAAGTGCTGTGGCAACGTTGTCGTCCATGTCATGTCCCTGTCTAGTCCGTCACCGTCGCAACAAGGCACCATTCGTCCAACTTTCGTCCAAACCATTCGTCCAAACTCGTCCAAACTCGTCCAACTTCGTCCCCATTCGTCCAAGCATACTACACACCCCAGACACGCCACAAACAGCATCGCCGTCATACACACGTGCACGCATACTATATTCAAGTGCTGTGGCAACGTTGTCGTCCATGTCATGTCCCTGTCTAGTCCGTCACCGTCGCAACAAGGCACGCCATTCGTCCACACTCGTCCAAATCGTCCAAACTTCGTCCCATTCGCCAAACTCGTCCAAACTCGTCCAACTCGTCCAAACCAAACTCGTCCAACTTCGTCCCCATTCGTCCGCATACTACACACCCCAGACACGCCACAAACAGCATCGCCGTCATACACACGTGCACGCATACTATATTCAAGTGCTGTGGCAACGTTGTCGTCCATGTCATGTCCCTGTCTAGTCCGTCACCGTCGCAACAAGGCACGCCATTCGTCCAACTCGTCCAAACACGTCCAAACTCGTCCAAACTCGTCCCCTTCATCCAAACTCGTCCAACTTCGTCCCCATTCGTCCGCATACTACACACCCCAGACACGCCACAAACAGCATCGCCGTCATACACACGTGCACGCATACTATATTCAAGTGCTGTGGCAACGTTGTCGTCCATGTCATGTCCTGTCTAGTCCGTGACCGTCGCAACAAGGCACGCCATTCGTCCATCGTCCAACTTCGTCCATTCGTCCAAACTCGTCCAACTCGTCCAACATCCAACTCGTCCAACTTCGTCCCCATTCGTCCAAGCGCATACTACACACCCCAGACACGCCACAAACAGCATCGCCGTCATACACACGTGCACGCATACTATATTCAAGTGCTGTGGCAACGTTGTCGTCCATGTCATGTCCCTGTCTAGTCCGTCACCGTCGCAACAAGGCACGCCATTCGTCCAAAGTCGTCCAACTTCGTCCCCATTCGTCCAAACTCGTCCAACTCGTCCAAACTCGTCCAACTTCGTCCCCATTCGTCCAAGCATACTACACACCCCAGACACGCCACAAACAGCATCGCCGTCATACACACGTGCACGCATACTATATTCAAGTGCTGTGGCAACGTTGTCGTCCATGTCATGTCCCTGTCTAGTCCGTCACCGTCGCAACAAGGCACGCCATTCGTCCAAACTCGTCCAAACTTCGTCCAAACTTCGTCCAACTTCGTCCCCATTCGTCCAAGCATACTACACACCCCAGACACGCCACAAACAGCATCGCCGTCATACACACGTGCACGCATACTATATTCAAGTGCTGTGGCAACGTTGTCGTCCATGTCATGTCCCTGTCTAGTCCGTCACCGTCGCAACAAGGCACGCCATTCGTCCAACTCGACCATCGTCCAACTTCGTCCAAAACTCGTCCAACTTCGTCCAAACTCGTCCAACTTCGCCCATTCGTCCAAGCATACTACACACCCCAGACACGCCACAAACAGCATCGCCGTCATACACACGTGCACGCATACTATATTCAAGTGCTGTGGCAACGTTGTCGTCCATGTCATGTCCTCTGTCTAGTCCGTGACCGTCGCAACAAGGCATCCCATCGTCCACTCGTCCAAACTCGTCCAAACTCGTCCAACTCGTCAACAACTTCCCATTCGTCCAAGCATACTACACACCCAGACACGCCACAAACAGCATCGCCGTCATACACACGTGCACGCATACTATATTCAAGTGCTGTGGCAACGTTGTCGTCCATGTCATGTCCCTGTCTAGTCCGTCACCGTCGCAACAAGGCACGCCATTCGTCAAAGTCGTCCAAACTCGTCAAACTCGTCCAACTTCGTCCCCATCATCCAAACTCGTCCAACTTCGTCCCCATTCGTCCGCGCATACTACACACCCCAGACACGCCACAAACAGCATCGCCTCATACCACGTGCACGCATACTATATTCAAGTGCTGTGGCAACGTTGTCGTCCATGTCATGTCCCTGTCTTCCGTGACCGTCGCAACAAGGCACGCCATTCGTCCAAAGTCGTCCACTCGTCCCCATCGTCCAAACTCGTCCAACTTCGTCCAAACTCGTCCAACTTCGTCCCCATTCGTCCAAGCATACTACACACCCCAGACACGCCACAAACAGCATCGCCGTCATACACACGTGCACGCATACTATATTCAAGTGCTGTGGCAACGTTGTCGTCCATGTCATGTCCCTGTCTAGTCCGTGACCGTCGCAACAAGGCACGCCATTCGTCCACACTCGTCCAACTCGTCAACACGTCCAACTTCGTCCCCCATCGTCCAAACTCGTCCACTTCGTCCAACTCGTCCAACTTCGTCCCCATTCGTTCCCAAGCATACTACAACACCCCGACACGCCACAAACAGCATCGCCGTCATACACACGTGCACGCATACTATATTCAAGTGCTGTGGCAACGTTGTCGTCCATGTCATGTCCCTGTCTAGTCCGTGACCGTCGCAACAAGGCACGCCATTCGTCACACACGTCCAAAGTCGTCCAAACTCGTCAACTTCGTCCCCATTCGTCCAAGCATACTACACACCCCAGACACGCCACAAACAGCATCGCCGTCATACACACGTGCACGCATACTATATTCAAGTGCTGTGGCAACGTTGTCGTCCATGTCATGTCCCTGTCTAGTCCGTGCACCGTCGCAACAAGGCACGCCATTCGTCCACACTCGTCCAAAGTCGTCCAACTCGTCAATCAATCTTCCAACTCGTCCAAACTCGTCCAACTTCGTCCCCATTCGTCCAAGCATACTACACACCCCAGACACGCCACAAACAGCATCGCGTCATACACACGTGCACGCATACTATATCAAGTGCTGTGGCAACGTTGTCGTCCATGTCATGTCCCTGTCTAGTCCGTCACCGTCGCACAAGGCACGCCATTCGTCCACAAGTCGTCCAAACTTCGTCCTCACTTCGTCCAAACTCGTCCAAATTCGTCCCCCCATTCGTCCAAGCATACTACACACCCCAGACACGCCACAAACAGCATCGCCGTCATACACACGTGGCACGCATACTATATTCAAGTGCTGTGGCAACGTTGTCGTCCATGTCATGTCCCTGCCTAGTCCGTCCGTCGCAACAAGGCACCATTCGTCCACACTCGTCCAAACTCGTCCAACTCGTCCAAATTCGTCCAACTTCGTCCCCATTCGTCCAAGCATACTACACACCCCAGACACGCCACAAACAGCATCGCCGTCATACACACGTGCACGCATACTATATTCAAGTGCTGTGGCAACGTTGTCGTCCATGTCATGTCCCTGTCTAGTCCGTCACCGTCGCAACAAGGCACGCCATTCGTCCAGACTCGTCCAAAGTCGTCCAACTTCGTCCCATTCGTCCAAACTCGTCCAACACTCGTCCAACTTCGTCCCCATTCGTCCAAGCATACTACACACCCCAGACACGCCACAAACAGCATCGCCGTCATACACACGTGCACGCATACTATATTCAAGTGCTGTGGCAACGTTGTCGTCCATGTCATGTCCCTGTCTAGTCCGTCACCGTCGCAACAAGGCACGCCATTCGTCCAACTCGTCCAAAGTCGTCCAACTTCGTCCCCATTCGTCCAAACTCGTCCAACTTCGTCCAAACTCGTCCAACTTCGTCCCCATTCGTCCAAGCATACTACACACCCCAGACACGCCACAAACAGCATCGCCGTCATACACACGTGCACGCATACTATATTCAAGTGCTGTGGCAACGTTGTCGTCCATGTCATGTCCCTGTCTAGTCCGTCACCGTCGCAACAAGGCACGCCATTCGTCCAAAGTCGTCCAACTTCGTCCCCATTCGTCCAAACTCGTCCAACTTCGTCCAAATCGTCCACTTCGTCCCCATTCGTCCAAGCATACTACACACCCCAGACACGCCACAAACAGCATCGCCGTCATACACACGTGCACGCATACTATATTCAAGTGCTGTGGCAACGTTGTCGTCCATGTCATGTCCCTGTCTAGTCCGTCACCGTCGCAACAAGGCACGCCATTCGTCCAACTCGTCCAACTTCGTCCCATTCGTCCAAACTCGTCCAACTTCGTCCAAACTCGTCCAACTTCGTCCCCATTCGTCCAAGCATACTACACACCCCAGACACGCCACAAACAGCATCGCCGTCATACACACGTGCACGCATACTATATTCAAGTGCTGTGGCAACGTTGTCGTCCATGTCATGTCCCTGTCTAGTCCGTCACCGTCGCAACAAGGCACGCCATTCGTCCAGACTCGTCCAAAGTCGTCCAACTTCGTCCCCATTCGTCCAAACTCGTCCAAACTCGTCCAACTTCGTCCCCATTCGTCCAAGCATACTACACACCCCAGACACGCCACAAACAGCATCGCCGTCATACACACGTGCACGCATACTATATTCAAGTGCTGTGGCAACGTTGTCGTCCATGTCATGTCCCTGTCTAGTCCGTCACCGTCGCAACAAGGCACGCCATTCGTCCAAAGTCGTCCAACTTCGTCCCCATTCGTCCAAACTCGTCCAACTCGTCCAAACTCGTCCAACTTCGTCCCCATTCGTCCAAGCATACTACACACCCCAGACACGCCACAAACAGCATCGCCGTCATACACACTGCACGCATACTATATTCAAGTGCTGTGGCAACGTTGTCGTCCATGTCATGTCCCTGTCTAGTCCGTCACCGTCGCAACAAGGCACCATCGTCCATTCGTCCAAACTCGTCCAACTTCGTCCAACGTCCAATTCGTCCCCATTCGTCCAAACTCGTCCAACTTCGTCCAAACTCGTCCAACTTCGTCCCCATTCGTCCAAGCATACTACACACCCCAGACACGCCACAAACAGCATCGCCGTCATACACACGTGCACGCATACTATATTCAAGTGCTGTGGCAACGTTGTCGTCCATGTCATGTCCCTGTCTAGTCCGTCACCGTCGCAACAAGGCACGCCATTCGTCCAAAGTCGTCCAACTTCGTCCCCATTCGTCCAAACTCGTCCAACTTCGTCAAACTCGTCCAACTTCGTCCCCATTCGTCCAAGCATACTACACACCCCAGACACGCCACAAACAGCATCGCCGTCATACACACGTGCACGCATACTATATTCAAGTGCTGTGGCAACGTTGTCGTCCATGTCATGTCCCTGTCTAGTCCGTCACCGTCGCAACAAGGCACGCCATTCGTCCAAAGTCGTCCAACTTCGTCCCCATTCGTCCAAACTCGTCCAACTTCGTCCAAACTCGTCCAACTTCGTCCCCATTCGTCCAAGCATACTACACACCCCAGACACGCCACAAACAGCATCGCCGTCATACACACGTGCACGCATACTATTTCAAGTGCTGTGGCAACGTTGTCGTCCATGTCATGTCCCTGTCTAGTCCGTCACCGTCGCAACAAGGCACGCCATTCGTCCAGACTCGTCAAACTCAACTCGTCCAAACTCAACTTCGTCCCCATTCGTCCAAACTCGTCCAACTTCGTCCAAACTCGTCCAACTTCGTCCCCATTCGTCCAAGCATACTACACACCCCAGACACGCCACAAACAGCATCGCCGTCATACACACGTGCACGCATACTATATTCAAGTGCTGTGGCAACGTTGTCGTCCATGTCATGTCCCTGTCTAGTCCGTCACCGTCGCAACAAGGCTACCAATTCGTCCAACTTCGTCCCCATTCGTCCAAACTCGTCCAAATTCGTCCAACTTCGTCCCCATTCGTCCAAGCATACTACACACCCCAGACACGCCACAAACAGCATCGCCGTCATACACACGTGCACGCATACTATATTCAAGTGCTGTGGCAACGTTGTCGTCCATGTCATGTCCCTGTCTAGTCCGTCACCGTCGCAACAAGGCACGCCATTCGTCCAGACTCGTCCCCATTCGTCCAAACTCGCCCAATTTCGTCCCCATTCGTCCAAACTCGTCCAACTTCGTCCCCATTCGTCCAAACTCGTCCAACATCGTCCAAACTCGTCCGAACTCGTCCAACTTCGTCCAACTTCGTCCAAGCATACTACACACCCCAGACACGCCACAAACAGCATCGCCGTCATACACACGTGCACGCATACTATATTCAAGTGCTGTGGCAACGTTGTCGTCCATGTCATGTCCCTGTCTAGTCCGTCACCGTCGCAACAAGGCACGCCATTCGTCCGGACTCGTCCCCATTCGTCGAAACTCGTCGAAACTCGTCCAAACTCGTCCAACTTCGTCCAACTTCGTCCCCATTCGTATACTCTCGTCCAACTTCGTCCCCATTCGTCCGCGCATACTACACACCCCAGACACGCCACAAACAGCATCGCCGTCATACACACGTGCAAGCATACTATATTCAAGTGCTGTGGCAACGTTGTCGTCCATGTCATGTCCCTGTCTAGTCCGTCACCGTCGCAACAAGGCACGCCATTCGTCCAGACTCGTCCAAACTCGTCCAAATTCGTCCAACTTCGTCCCCATTCGTCCAAGCATACTACACACCCCAGACACGCCACAAACAGCATCGCCGTCATACACACGTGCACTCATACTATATTCAAGTGCTGTGGCAACGTTGTCGTCCATGTCATGTCCCTGTCTAGTCCGTCACCGTCGCAACAAGGCACGCCATTCGTCCAGACTCGTCCCCATTCGTCGAAACTCGTCCAAACTCGTCCAAACTCGTCCAACTTCGTCCAACTTCGTCCCCATTCGTCTAAACTCGTCCAACTTCGTCCCCATTCGTCCAAACTCGTCCAACTTCGTCCCCATTCGTCCAAACTCGTCCAACATCGTCCAAACTCGTCCGAACTCGTCCAACTTCGTCCAACTTCGTCCAAGCATACTACACACCCCAGACACGCCACAAACAGCATCGCCGTCATACACACGTGCACGCATACTATATTCAAGTGCTGTGGCAACGTTGTCGTCCATGTCATGTCCCTGTCTAGTCCGTCACCGTCGCAACAAGGCACGCCATTCGTCCAGACTCGTCCAAAGTCGTCCAAATTCGTCCAACTTCGTCCCCATTCGTCCAAGCATACTACACACCCCAGACACGCCACAAACCGCATCGCCGTCATACACACGTGCATGCATACTATATTCAAGTGCTGTGGCAACGTTGTCGTCCGTGTCATGTCCCTGTCTAGTCCGTCACCGTCGCAACAAGGCACGCCATTCGTCCAGACTCGTCGAAACTCGTCCAACTTCGTCCCCATTCGTCCAAGCATACTACACACCCCAGACACGCCACAAACAGCATCGCCGTCATACACACGTGCACTCATACTATATTCAAGTGCTGTGGCAACGTTGTCGTCCATGTCATGTCCCTGTCTAGTCCGTCACCGTCGCAACAAGGCACGCCATTCGTCCAGACTCGTCCCCATTCGTCGAAACTCGTCCAAACTCGTCCAAACTCGTCCAACTTCGTCCAACTTCGTCCCCATTCGTCTAAACTCGTCCAACTTCGTCCCCATTCGTCCAAGCATACTACACACCCCAGACACGCCACAAACAGCATCGCCGTCATACACACGTGCACGCATACTATGTTCAAGTGCTGTGGCAACGTTGTCGTCCATGTCATGTCCCTGTCTAGTCCGTCACCGTCGCAACAAGGCACGCCATTCGTCCAGACTCGTCCAAAGTCGTCCAACTTCGTCCCCATTCGTCCAAACTCGCCCAATTTCGTCCCCATTCGTCCAAACTCGTCCAACTTCGTCCCCATTCGTCCAAACTCGTCCAACATCGTCCAAACTCGTCCGAACTCGTCCAACTTCGTCCCCATTCGTCCAAGCATACTACACACCCCAGACACGCCACAAACAGCATCGCCGTCATACACACGTGCACGCATACTATATTCAAGTGCTGTGGCAACGTTGTCGTCCATGTCATGTCCCTGTCTAGTCCGTCACCGTCGCAACAAGGCACGCCATTCGTCCAGACTCGTCCAAACTCGTCCAACTTCGTCCCCATTCGTCCAAACTCGCCCAATTTCGTCCCCATTCGTCCAAACTCGTCCAACTTCGTCCCCATTCGTCCAAACTCGTCCAGATTCGTCCAACTTCGTCCAACTTCGTCCAAGCATACTACACACCCCAGACACGCCACAAACAGCATCGCCGTCATACACACGTGCACGCATACTATATTCAAGTGCTGTGGCAACGTTGTCGTCCATGTCATGTCCCTGTCTAGTCCGTCGCCGTCGCAACAAGGCACGCCATTCGTCCAGACTCGTCCCCATTCGTCGAAACTCGTCCAAACTCGTCCAAACTCGTCCAACTTCGTCCAACGTCGTCCCCATTTGTCCAAATTCGTCCAACTTCGTCCCCATTCGTCCAAGCATACTACACACCCCAGACACGCCACAAACAGCATCGCCGTCATACACACGTGCACGCATACTATGTTCAAGTGCTGTGGCAACGTTGTCGTCCATGTCATGTCCCTGTCTAGTCCGTCACCGTCGCAACAAGGCACGCCATTCGTCCAGACTCGTCCAAAGTCGTCCAAATTCGTCCAACTTCGTCCAACTTCGTCCAAGCATACTACACACCCCAGACACGCCACAAACAGCATCGCCGTCATACACACGTGCACGCATACTATATTCAAGTGCTGTGGCAACGTTGTCGTCCATGTCATGTCCCTGTCTAGTCCGTCACCGTCGCAACAAGGCACGCCATTCGTCCAGACTCGTCCAAAGTCGTCCAACTTCGTCCAACTTCGTCCCCATTCGTCCAAGCATACTACACACCCCAGACACGCCACAAACCGCATCGCCGTCATACACACGTGCACGCATACTATATTCAAGTGCTGTGGCAACGTTGTCGTCCATGTCATGTCCCTGTCTAGTCCGTCACCGTCGCAACAAGGCACGCCATTCGTCCACACTCCTCCAAACTCGCCCAACTTCGTCCCCATTCGTCCAAACTCGTCCAACTTCGTCCAACTTCGTCCCCATTCGTCCAAACTCGTCCAAATTCGTCCAACTTCGTCCCCATTCGTCCAAGCATACTACACACCCCAGACACGCCACAAACCGCATCGCCGTCATACACACGTGCACGCATACTATATTCAAGTGCTGTGGCAACGTTGTCGTCCGTGTCATGTCCCTGTCTAGTCCGTCACCGTCGCAACAAGGCACGCCATTCGTCCAGACTCGTCGAAACTCGTCCAACTTCGTCCCCATTCGTCCAAGCATACTACACACCCCAGACACGCCACAAACAGCATCGCCGTCATACACACGTGCACGCATACTATATTCAAGTGCTGTGGCAACGTTGTCGTCCATGTCATGTCCCTGTCTAGTCCGTCACCGTCGCAACAAGGCACGCCATTCGTCCAGACTCGTCCAAACTCGTCCAAATTCGTCCAACTTCGTCCCCATTCGTCCAAGCATACTACACACCCCAGACACGCCACAAACAGCATCGCCGTCATACACACGTGCACGCATACTATATTCAAGTGCTGTGGCAACGTTGGCGTCCGCGTCATGTCCCTGTCTAGTCCGTCACCGTCGCAACAAGGCACGCCATTCGTCCAGACTCGTCGAAACTCGTCCAACTTCGTCCCCATTCGTCCAAGCATACTACACACCCCAGACACGCCACAAACAGCATCGCCGTCATACACACGTGCACGCATACTATATTCAAGTGCTGTGGCAACGTTGTCGTCCATGTCATGTCCCTGTCTAGTCCGTCACCGTCGCAACAAGGCACGCCATTCGTCCAGACTCGTCCAAACTCGTCCAAATTCGTCCAACTTCGTCCCCATTCGTCCAAGCATACTACACACCCCAGACACGCCACAAACCGCATCGCCGTCATACACACGTGCACGCATACTATATTCAAGTGCTGTGGCAACGTTGTCGTCCGTGTCATGTCCCTGTCTAGTCCGTCACCGTCGCAACAAGGCACGCCATTCGTCCAGACTCGTCGAAACTCGTCCAACTTCGTCCCCATTGTCCAAGCATACTACACACCCCAGACACGCCACAAACAGCATCGCCGTCATACACACGTGCACGCATACTATATTCAAGTGCTGTGGCAACGTTGTCGTCCATGTCATGTCCCTGTCTAGTCCGTCACCGTCGCAACAAGGCACGCCATTCGTCCAGACTCGTCCAAACTCGTCCAAATTCGTCCAACTTCGTCCCCATTCGTCCAAGCAAATACACACCCAGACACGCCACAAACAGCATCGCCGTCATACACACGTGCACGCATACTATATTCAAGTGCTGTGGCAACGTTGTCGTCCATGTCATGTCCCTGTCTAGTCCGTCACCGTCGCAACAAGGCACGCCATTCGTCCAGACTCGTCCAAACTCGTCCAAATTCGTCCAACTTCGTCCCCATTCGTCCAAGCATACTACACACCCCAGACACGCCACAAACCGCATCGCCGTCATACACACGTGCACGCATACTATATTCAAGTGCTGTGGCAACGTTGGCGTCCGTGTCATGTCCCTGTCTAGTCCGTCACCGTCGCAACAAGGCACGCCATTCGTCCCAACTCGTCGAAACTCGTCCAACTTCGTCCCCATTCGTCCAAGCATACTACACACCCCAGACACGCCACAAACAGCATCGCCGTCATACACACGTACACGCATACTATATTCAAGTGCTGTGGCAACGTTGTCGTCCATGTCATGTCCCTGTCTAGTCCGTCACCGTCGCAACAAGGCACGCCATTCGTCCACACTCGTCCAAACTCGTCCAAACTCGTCGAAACTCGTCCAACTTCGTCCCCATTCGTCCAAACACGTCCAAATTCGTCCGAACGCGTCCAACTTCGTCCCCATTCGTCCAAGCATACTACACACCCCAGACACGCCACAAACAGCATCGCCGTCATACACACGTGCACGCATACTATATTCAAGTGCTGTGGCAACGTTGTCGTCCATGTCATGTCCCTGTCGAGTCCGTCACCGTCGCAACAAAGCACGCCATTCGTCCAGACTCGTCCAAAGTCGTCCAACTTCGTCCAACTTCGTCCCCATTCGTCCAAGCATACTACACACCCCAGACACGCCACAAACAGCATCGCCGTCATACACACGTGCACGCATACTATATTCAAGTGCTGTGGCAACGTTGTCGTCCATGTCATGTCCCTGTCTAGTCCGTCACCGTCGCAACAAGGCACGCCATTCGTCCAGACTCGTCCAAACTCGTCGAAACTCGTCCAACTTCGTCCCCATTCGTCCACGCATACTACACACCCCAGACACGCCACAAACCGCATCGCCGTCATACACACGTGCACGCATACTATATTCAAGTGCTGTGCAACGTTGTCGTCCATGTCATGTCCCTGTCTAGTCCGTCACCGTCGCAACAAGGCACGCCATTCGTCCAGACTCGTCCAAACTCGTCCAAACTTCGTCCCATTCGTCCACGCATACTACACACCCCAGACACGCCACAAACGCATCGCCGTCATACACACGTGCACGCATACTATATTCAAGTGCTGTGGCAACGTTGTCGTCCATGTCATGTCCCTGTCTAGTCCGTCACCGTCGCAACAAGGCACGCCATTCGTCCAGACTCGTCCAAACTCGCCCAAACTCGTCCAACTTCGTCCCCATTCGTCCAAGCATACTACACACCCCAGACACGCCACAAACGCATCGCCGTCATACACACGTGCACGCATACTATATTCAAGTGCTGTGGCAACGTTGTCGTCCATGTCATGTCCCTGTCTAGTCCGTCACCGTCGCCACAAGGCACGCCATTCGTCCAGACTCGTCCAAAGTCGTCCAACTTCGTCCCCATTCGTCCAAGCATACTACACACCCCAGACACGCCACAAACAGCATCGCCGTCATACACACGTGCACGCATACTATATTCAAGTGCTGTGGCAACGTTGTCGTCCATGTCATGTCCCTGTCTAGTCCGTCGCCGTCGCAACAAGGCACGCCATTCGTCCAGACTCGTCCAAACACGAAATTCGTCCAAACTCGTCCAAACTCGTCGAACTTCGTCCAACGTCGTCCCCAGTCCAATTCGTCCACTTCGTCCCATTCGTCCAAGCATACTACACACCCCAGACACGCCACAAACAGCATCGCCGTCATACACACGTGCACGCATACTATATTCAAGTGCTGTGGCAACGTTGGCGTCCATGTCATGTCCCTGTCTAGTCCGTCACCGTCGCAACAAGGCCCGCCATTCGTCCAGACTCGTCCAAAGTCGTCCAACTTCGTCCAACTTCGTCCCCATTCGTCCAAGCATACTACACACCCCAGACACGCCACAAACAGCATCGCCGTCATACACACGTGCACGCATACTATATTCAAGTGCTGTGGCAACGTTGTCGTCCATGTCATGTCCCTGTCTAGTCCGTCACCGTCGCAACAAGGCACGCCATTCGTCCAGACTCGTCCAAACTCGTCCAAATTCGTCCAACTTCGTCCCCATTCGTCCAAGCATACTACACACCCCAGACACGCCACAAACAGCATCGCCGTCATACACACGTGCACGCATACTATATTCAAGTGCTGTGGCAACGTTGCGTCGCGTCATGTCCCTGTCTAGTCCGTCACCGTCGCAACAAGGCACGCCATTCGTCCAGACTCGTCGAAACTCGTCCAACTTCGTCCCCATTCGTCCAAGCATACTACACACCCCAGACACGCCACAAACAGCATCGCCGTCATACACACGTGCACGCATACTATATTCAAGTGCTGTGGCAACGTTGTCGTCCATGTCATGTCCCTGTCTAGTCCGTCACCGTCGCAACAAGGCACGCCATTCGTCCAACTCGTCCAAACTCGTCCAAACTCGTCCAACTTCGTCCCCATTCGTCCAAGCATACTACACACCAGACACGCCACAAACAGCATCGCCGTCATACACACGTGCACGCATACTATATTCAAGTGCTGTGGCAACGTTGTCGTCCATGTCATGTCCCTGTCTAGTCCGTCACCGTCGCAACAAGGCACGCCATTCGTCCAGACTCGTCCAAAGTCGTCCAACTCGTCCCATTCATCCAAACTCGTCAACTTCGTCCAAACTCGTCCAACTTCGTCCCCATTCGTCCAAGCATACTACACACCCCAGACACGCCACAAACAGCATCGCCGTCATACACACGTGCACGCATACTATATTCAAGTGCTGTGGCAACGTTGTCGTCCATGTCATGTCCCTGTCTAGTCCGTCACCGTCGCAACAAGGCACGCCATTCGTCCACACTCCTCCAAACTCGCCCAACTTCGTCCCCATTCGTCCAAACTCGTCCAACTTCGTCCAACTTCGTCCCCATTCGTCCAAACTCGTCCAAATTCGTCCAACTTCGTCCCATTCGTCCAAGCATACTA
Source organism: Pythium insidiosum (assembly GCA_022836835.1). Lineage (NCBI taxonomy): Eukaryota > Oomycota > Peronosporomycetes > Pythiales > Pythiaceae > Pythium > Pythium insidiosum. The sequence goes on from JAKVDI010000083.1 coordinate 64,389, forward strand.
CACACCCCAGACACGCCACAAACCGCATCGCCGTCATACACACGTGCACGCATACTATATTCAAGTGCTGTGGCAACGTTGGCGTCCGTGTCATGTCCCTGTCTAGTCCGTCACCGTCGCAACAAGGCACGCCATTCGTCCAGACTCGTCGAAACTCGTCCAACTTCGTCCCATTCGTCCAAGCATACTACACACCCCAGACACGCCACAAACAGCATCGCCGTCATACACACGTACACGCATACTATATTCAAGTGCTGTGGCAACGTTGTCGTCCATGTCATGTCCCTGTCTAGTCCGTCACCGTCGCAACAAGGCACGCCATTCGTCCACACTCGTCCAAACTCGTCCAAACTCGTCGAAACTCGTCCAACTTCGTCCCCATTCGTCCAAACACGTCCAAATTCGTCCGAACGCGTCCAACTTCGTCCCCATTCGTCCAAGCATACTACACACCCCAGACACGCCACAAACCGCATCGCCGTCATACACACGTGCACGCATACTATATTCAAGTGCTGTGGCAACGTTGTCGTCCATATCATGCCCCTGTCTAGTCCGTCGCCGTCGCAACAAGGCACGCCATTCGTCCAGACTCGTCCAAACTCGTCGAAATTCGTCCAAACTCGTCCAAACTCGTCGAACTTCGTCCAACGTCGTCCCCATTTGTCCAAATTCGTCCAACTTCGTCCCCATTCGTCCAAGCATACTACACACCCCAGACACGCCACAAACCGCATCGCCGTCATACACACGTGCACGCATACTATATTCAAGTGCTGTGGCAACGTTGGCGTCCGTGTCATGTCCCTGTCTAGTCCGTCACCGTCGCAACAAGGCACGCCATTCGTCCAGACTCGTCCAAAGTCGTCCAACTTCGTCCCCATTCGTCCAAGCATACTACACACCCCAGACACGCCACAAACCGCATCGCCGTCATACACACGTGCACGCATACTATATTCAAGTGCTGTGGCAACGTTGGCGTCCGTGTCATGTCCCTGTCTAGTCCGTCACCGTCGCAACAAGGCACGCCATTCGTCCAGACTCGTCCAAAGTCGTCCAAATTCGTCCAACTTCGTCCCCATTCGTCCAAGCATACTACACACCCCAGACACGCCACAAACAGCATCGCCGTCATACACACGTGCACGCATACTATATTCAAGTGCTGTGGCAACGTTGTCGTCCATGTCATGTCCCTGTCTAGTCCGTCGCCGTCGCAACAAGGCACGCCATTCGTCCAGACTCGTCCAAACTCGTCGAAATTCGTCCAAACTCGTCCAAACTCGTCGAACTTCGTCCAACGTCGTCCCCATTTGTCCAAATTCGTCCAACTTCGTCCCCATTCGTCCAAGCATACTACACACCCCAGACACGCCACAAACCGCATCGCCGTCATACACACGTGCACGCATACTATATTCAAGTGCTGTGGCAACGTTGTCGTCCATGTCATGTCCCTGTCTAGTCGTCACCGTCGCAACAAGGCACGCCATTCGTCCAGACTCGTCCAAAGTCGTCCAACTTCGTCCAACTCGTCCCCATTCGTCCAAGCATACTACACACCCCAGACACGCCACAAACCGCATCGCCGTCATACACACGTGCACGCATACTATATTCAAGTGCTGTGGCAACGTTGTCGTCCATGTCATGTCCCTGTCTAGTCCGTCACCGTCGCAACAAGGCACGCCATTCGTCCACACTCGTCTAAACTCGCCCAATTTCGTCCCCATTCGTCCAAACTCGTCCAAACTCGTCCTGATTCGTCCAACTTCGTCCCCATTCGTCCAAGCATACTACACACCCCAGACACGCCACAAACCGCATCGCCGTCATACACACGTGCAAGCATACTATATTTGTAATGGGGCCCACTCCAAATGGGTCCCCATGACATAGTGTGACCACATAACTTAGTGTATTTCAGGTCACGTCCGGATGTCACCGGACGTGTCCTTTGACTGTGTCTCATTGGCTGTAAATATCTGGGATTACGCCATACCGGATGTTTGCGCAAGTCACCCTTAGGTTTTATATTAGTTTCTAGAGTTATAGGAATGTGTGGTCACGGAAAGATAACAGTAAATCACAGAGTTGATTTTACCTTCTAGCCCACACGTCTCCGAGTCCAAGTGGACCACGCGTGCCCGCGTGGTGTCCTTCCTTCCTCTGCGTGCTGTAACGGTTGGGCCCGTTACACCTGGTAGCACTTTGTCGTCCGTCCACACGGCCGAATGAACGACCTCGGATTCGATTTGTCCGCCCTCGATAGGGCCGAGCATTTCCCTCATCTGACACAGCATGAGTGGGAAGCTCTCGGACGTCTCGCTTCCGTCGCAGGAGACGTGGTTGTGAAGTCGTTACTTCGCAACGGCGAAGTTGATGCGCAGCGTCTCGCTGCGCAGGAGTTCATGGTTCATGAACTTGCTGAGGCGCGTGCGCGTGCGCATTCAACTCCCGCGCCTCAAGGTCCAAGACAGCCTCAGATCAAGATCGAGGTCTCCCGATACTCGGGAGATGAGCGGACGCCCCTGCGTCGCTGGTTTTGTGAGCTCGATCAAGCTATCGAAGCACGTCAGATTTCTGACGTTCGTCTCCAAGTCGCCTTCGCTATGGCTCAATTGTCTGGTCGCGCCAAAGCATGGGCTTTTGGCTGTCGAGTTGCCGACCGCGACACGTTTCCAGACCTGGAAACGTTCAAGTCTGCGTTGCAGCAGACTTTCGAGCCCCCTCAGAGCGAATTCCGGCTTCGCGCGGAATTTCTGTCGGTCAAGCAAGGCAACACCGACCTTCATGATTACATTCAGAAGGTTCGGTACCTCGCGTCATGCGTGGTTGGGTCGCCGATCGACATGGCGACTCAAGTCACGACGTTCATGACTGGTCTCCGAGACGGACCAGTGAAGACTCAGCTCTTCCGCGAGTACCCCGAGACACTCGAGGTTGCGTTCGCGGTGGCACTCCGCGAAGATTTCAACGCGCGCCAAGCGCGCGGCTCATCGCGCGTAGTCGCACCGACCCCGACTACGGCGGTCCCGAGCCGATGGACCTCTCCGTCGCCCAATCAAGTCGCTCCTCGTGGCGCTCGAGCGTCTCTCGCTCGAGCGGATCGCATGCTCAAGGCTCCGCTGCGTCGCAGCAGCGGAAGTGTTATCGCTGTCTGAAGAGCGGACATCTCTCGCGAGACTGTCGCGCCCCAGCGCCTGCTCATGGCGCTCGCCGTCGCGCTGTCGACCACCGTCGTCAGCAGCACGGTGGTTCAAAAAACGCGAAGGACCAGTAGGCGCGGCCCGCCCTACTGGCCAGGAGCGAGTGTCGAGTGCGGTGGTGGCGCCTCGACACTCTGGGCCCAACACGCAACGTGCGTGTTTCAAGACGACCACCTCCAGTGGTTGTGAGAGACTGATCTTGCTCAGTCTCCGCGTCGACGGCTTGGGCGAGCCGTTGACAGCACTGCTGGACACGGGTGCAACGAACAACTTCGTTCGTGCAAGCTGCTTGGAAGGACGTCCAAGCATCAAGATTCAAGATAGTCGTGAGAAGTTGACCCTCCGCCTCGCGGACGGTAAGCCGAAGCAACTCCCGAAGCGGTTTGCTCGGTTGAAGTATACTCTCGATGATCTCGAGAGTGAAGATGTGTTTCTGGCAATCGAAATGGACACAAGGTTCGATTGCATCCTGGGTATGCCTTGGCTACAGCGCCACAGGCCTCGGATCGACTGGGAACGTCGATCGATCGACGGGTTCAAGACCGTCGAGGACGAGATGCTGGTGCATCTCGACTCCACCAGCGCCTGGTGGATGTCGGTGTCGACGCTCGACCACCGCGGTTCAAGTGTCGAAGGCAAGGGAAGTGAGCGATGGCCCTCCTTGTCCTTCTGACCGTCAAGAGATGGACCGCCAGACGTCTGCCAAGCTCGGGTGTCCCCGAACTAACGACCCTGCAGGTTGCAGCACGGCTCGCAGCGCTCTTTTGGCCGAAGAGCAGCTCGCCGCGATCCCGCAGTCTGATTGAGTTCACGAGTCAACGTCCTCGATTGCGTCCCCGCATGGAGCAAGTGACGTCGCAACAAGCGACGTCAAGAAGACACGACGACGTCGCCGTCGTCGTTCGAAGCGCGCAAGTATTCCGTCGCCAAGTGTGGTCGACGAGGCACTTCGGCATGAGACCGAAGTCGCTAGTGTGGAAGATCACAGCGAAGCCCCCGCTGTTCAAGACGCCGGTATCAAGTCCGTCTCCAAGTCAAGACGTCGGTAATCAAGTCCGAGTCTCAAGCACGCAACACCGATATGCGAACGGTGTTTGTCACGAGGACCTTCAGGTCGTCCTCGTCTCCGGTGAAAATCACGCGATCAAGACGATCTGCGTCGAGAATCCGCCCTCTCGGGCCGAAGAATTGCTCCAACTCCCAGTACAGTCGTGGGAGTCGATGTTGAAGGACCTCAAGAATGAGGAGGTCGAACAGCTCTGCTTGGTGACAGAGCTCGCTGCTCACTCGAGCACCGAAGACCCGGACGTTGCCGCGAAGACGCAACGTGAACTCCGGTATGAAGCGCAATCGTTGGAAGCGCTCAAGAAAGCAGGGAATCCGGTTGTTCCCCTTGCTGAGAAGTATCTGGATGTGTTCCCAGATAAGATTCCGGAGATGCTACCTCCGGATCGTGGCGTCAGACACGAGATCGACCTTGTTCCAGGGTCGAAGTACTGCGTGACGCGGCAGTGGCCTCTGCCGCGTGAGCAAGTCGAGGCGATCGACGCGTTCTTTGAAGCGCGTCGAAAAGCAGGTCACGTGCGCGAGTCGATCTCGCCGCACTCGAGCCCGACGTTCTGCGTCAAGAAAGCTACAGGCGGTTGGCGCATCGTTCACGCCTACAACAAGCTGAACGATGCGACTATCCCCGCCCAGACACCGATTCCGCGCAAGGATATGATCCTCGACGGAATGTCTGGCTCGACAGTGTTCTCCACCATCGATTTGACCGATGGTTTCTATCAGATTCTCATGCGAGAGTCTGATGTGCCTCTCACCGCTGTGAGTACGCCCAGCGGTATGTTGTGGGAGTGGCTAGTTATGCCACAAGGACTCAAGAATGCGCCTGCGACCTTCAATCGCATGGTATCACACGCACTTCGGCCATTCCGAAGTTTTGCTCCAAGCTACTTCGATGATATCTTCATCCACAGCAAGGCTGAAGGCAACAAGTCTGACGTCGAGGTGCATCTCGAGCACCTCGAGAAGGTCTTCCGCGTGATGCGGGAGAACAAGTTGTACGCGAACCTGAAGAAGTGCATCTTCTTCGCTCCCGAGATCCCGGTTCTCGGTTGCTATGTGAGCAAGGACGGCGTTCGAGCCGATCCTGAGAAGGTTACGTCGATCTGCGGCTGGCCAACGCCGCAGAACCAGAAGCACCTCAGGCAATGGCTGGGGTTGGCGAATTATCTGCACAAGTACACTCGCAACTACGCCGAGTTGGTTCGTCCTTTGTCGACGTTGCTCAAGAAGACGTCGAGTGGATCTGGACGCAAGAACATCAAGCGGCGTTCGATGCCGTCAAGAAGAGCCTACAAGAAGCGCCGGTGTTGGCGCTGCCCGACTACAGTCGACCGTTCCACGTCGTCTGTGATGCAAGCGATTTTGCTATCGGTTGTGCACTCATGCAGCACGACGCTCAAGGTGCTGAGCGTGTCATCAGCTACCAGTCTCGCAGTTGAAGACTGCCGAACGCAATTATCCTGTGCACGATAAGGAATTGCTTGCGATGAAGTACGCTTTGGTCAAGTTTCGCGTGTATTTGCTCGGCGAACAACAGTTCGCGATCTACACAGACCACGCGTCGTTGCGAACCGCAACGAAGAGCCCGCATTTATCTCAGCGAATGGCCCGGTGGCTCTCTTTCTTCGCTGAATACAACTTTGTTGTGTTCTACAAGCCCGGCAAGTCAAATATCCTTGCAGACGCACTCTCACGTCGTCCAGATTACGATCCACGTGAACAAGTTCGACTTCAGGTCAAGATGAGTGCCTGAAGTGCGTTGCAGAAGGCGCCAACCACGTCGCAGTATCTGCGACGTCCACACTTCGAGACGACATCGTGCAGCGTACGACGCTGACGCGATCTGCCGTGATCTGGTCAAGCACTTCTCTGATCCAGAGAAGTTTCCCGTGTCGAAGTTGTCGGCCAAGACTCAATCGCGAATTCATCGATTCAGCATCGATGACGGTCTTCTGTATTACAGCATTGATGCTTTCGACTCTCGTCGTGTCGTGGTTCCTAACGACATGGATCTTCGTCATCGCCTTCTGAGCGAATATCACGACAGCCCAAGTAGCGGTCACATGGGCCGTGAGAAGACGTACGCTGCTCTGTCTCGCGATTACTACTGGCCTCGCCAGTACGTCTGGGTTCGCAAGTGGTGCCGAACTTGCGAGGTCTGTCAGCGTGTCAAGCCTTCGTCAGCGACACAAGCCCGCTCCGCTCACTCCCAGTGCCTCGCGAAGCATGGGATTCGGTGAGTCTTGACTTCATCTTTGGGTTACCCAAAGACTCACAAGGACGTGACGGCGTCCTTGTCATCGTCGATCGACTGTCGAAAATGGTACATCTCACTGCTGTGTCGAAGTCGATCACTGCTGAGGAAACGGCAGTTGTGTTCTTGAACGAAGTCTTCCGTCTTCATGGTCTTCCGACGACGATCGTCTCCGATCGTGACACGCGCTTCACGAGCGCGTTCTGGCGCACGTTGTTCAACTGCTCGACTCGAAGCTGCAAATGTCGACTGCAGCGCACCCACAGACCGACGGTCAAACTGAGCGCGTCAACCGCGTTCTTGAAGACGTTCTGCGAAGCTACGCGACGTCGTTCCGTTCCTGGAGCGAGATGTTACCGTTGGCCGAGTTCGCGTTGAACAACGCCGTGCACACGTCCACAGGGTTAACACCGTTTTTTGTCAACTACGGCCGCCACCCGCGGCTGCCGACAACCGTTGGTGGCTCTCGTTCAAGTGGGGGAGGAGCACAGAATCCGTCTGTGCTGACACGACGCGTGTCGCCAGCGTCGTCCAAGTCGCCGTCGAAGAAGCCCTCAGCACCGCCGACAACGCCAACGCGCCGCTCTGCGCGGTTGCGCGCGCGAGCCTCTGGCTCTGCGCCGGCTGCCAGTGCGCCAGCTGGCTTCTCGCCAGCACCAACAACTACGAACACTGCCGCGCTTCCGGCAGTTGGTGGACAAGAACACCCCTCGGTGAACTCGGTGAACACGGTGACTCGGCGGCTTTGCCCGCCGATGATGACGCTACGCGCGATGTGTCTATGGACACTGAAGATGCTGACGATGCTGATGATGCAATGGAGATTCCCGACTCGCCAGAGGAATCAATGGATGTGAACATGCGAGTCGTGGAGACAAGTGAGCACCAAGACTCACGAAATGGGAAATATCGCTACTCGCGATGCTGGCGACGTCCGATGCCTCGGACGTGAAGTTCAACTTCGAAGTAATGCCGGATTTGATGAAGTTGAGCCCACAAGAAGAGAAGTCTATCAATGACTTCGTGTCTCGAAGGGAAGCAGTCCTTCGATTTGTCCGCGACGCAGTCGCGGAGGCCGTCGACAAGCAGAAGGAGAATGCCGATCGACATCGACGCAACAACAAAGAGAAATATTCGGTGGGAGACCGAGTACTCCTATCGACGCAAGACCTCCCAACCACAGCAGTTTCCAACTTGGGATCAACCAAGTTACTCCCGCGCTTTATTGGTCCATTCACTGTTAAAGCCGCTGTCGGCGATGCCTACACGCTGGATATCCCGACACGCATGCGCCTACATCCGACGTTCTACGTCGGACGTCTCAAGCGATACGTGGCGCAGGAGGAGGAGGACTTCGAGGATGCGTCGGATCGCGAGGGTCACCCCCGCGACAGTCCGCGGGAGGATCTCCCCGCGGAGAATCGTCGTCTTCGTCGACGCGAGCCGGCAACGACTGGTACTTCTGCACACGACGACGCTTTGCCGGTGGAGCCACCCGCTTCACGACACCGCTCTGCTGCAGCTGCTCGCGCATCTCACGGAACTGCGCGACGTACGACTCATGCGACTGACGAAGCCGCGCCATCTCCTCGATCGTCGAGTACAAGCGACGATCGACGTCATCAGCCGCTGCCTCAGCTTGAACAGCGATCTCGCGCGCGTCAGAGACTTGCGTCTCCAGCTCCGGGACGACCCAACGATCAAGATGGTACAACGCACGCACGGCGTCGACGGTCCGCGGCCAACGCTCGGAGATCTCGCCGTCGCGGCGCCCATCGAGATTCCCAGTCGCAGTCAGCTGACGAGACTCGTGACCTTGAGTCGGCGCGTGCTCGCGCCGAGCCACGTCGCCGTCGCGGCGACGTTCGTGCTGCTGCTCCCGATGAAGCTCCTGGTGATGATGGCCTTGGTGTCGCCACTCCCAGTCACGCAACTCACGCTCGCTCCACTGATGGCGATTCCAGTGTTGCCGCTCGTGATGTTGCCGCTCCCAGCGCTGCTCGGCAGGACGCTGCTGTCGATCCCAGTACTGTTGCTCGCGACGCCAGTACTCCTCGCGCTGCTGCTGATCACGCCGCTGCTGATCCCACTGCTGACGATCGCGCTGCTGATGATCACGCTGTTGATGATCAACGACGTCGTCACGTCGTCGAGACCACGGCTGCCCGCCGTGGTGAAGCGACTCGAAGGACCGAGTCGCGTCTCCGTCGTAGTGGAACAACGGATCGACACTCTGCTCGCGCTCGTCACGCTGCTCACGACTCTGCGCCCATTCGTCGCGCTGCGCTTGACGATGACGATCATCGCGCATCTCGTGGTACTGCTGCAAGCCGATTCGTTCGCGCTGGTCCACCCCCGTTGGTTGATTCGCATGGTGAACTGCGGTGGATCGTTGATCGAATCCTTCGCCACGAAGATCGAGTCGTCGCACTCCGTGCTCGTCAGCACGGACGACACGCGCGCGGTCGCGCGCGTCCGCACCGACGCGTTCGTCACTATCTCGTCCGGTGGCTTGGCTACCCGGACGACTCGTGGGTCGCTCGACCAGTGTTGCAGGAGGACGTTCCTGATCTCGTTCAGGAATACGAAGCGTCGCTCCCTGCGCGGGCTCGCCTCTAGCCCGCTCAAAGTCGGCGCGAGTACGGTCGTAACGTGCGATCGACCGTAACAACGCGTTATCGTCGAGCGGATCTCGACGAAGAGACTCTCTCCAATCTTCATGACTCGGCCTCAAGTTTCCAGCTTGTGAACACGAAGCACAACCCTCAACCACGTCCACGTAGCATGGACGTCGCACATCAAGACAAGCTCGATGTATCTCTCGGCGTAAAGCGCCCAGACTGTGTCGCGCGAGCAACGCCTCGCGTCGATGCACCGATGCGATCAAGTCACCTTCGTTCCATCGTAGAACGAACGCGTTCCACGAACAACGCAGCGAATCCGCTCGCGCGTAACCGCCTTTCCCGCGTGACTCGCGGAAACGCTCGAACCAGTTCAAGATCTCCGCACGTGGCACGTTGTGTGGATTTAAGCAGTGCGATGTGTCGCCGTACTCGATTGGGTACTGGCGCTCGCGCGTCCAGCCCTCCACACGTCGCGCTCGGCTCGCGACGTCCGTCAAGTCATCGACGCGATGTTCACCAGGCCGCGGTGCCGCGTACACGAAGTCATCGCTGACTGTGACGCGCGCCACATCACGATCGCGTCTCGCGATCGTCGGATTCGTCTGCCACGCGCTTGAACTGCAGTTGACACTGCCACCGTCGCCGGTTGCGCAGTCGTCGTCAACACTGTCGCCGTCACTGCGGTCGTCACCGCAGTACTCGTGCTCGCTGTCGTTGCTGTTCTTTGCTCGTCGGACGTTGAGACTCCGGCTCCCGCCGTCGCAGTCTCCGTCGGAGCACTCGCTGCTTGATCGGAGCCAACGTTCGAAGCGTCGGACGTTGTTGCTATTTTTAGAACCGGTGCCACCTCTCCTCGTCGTCGTGGTGCACGACGGCATCGACTGCCGTCGTCCCGACGCGATCATCGTCTGCGCATGCGCTCGCCCCAGAGACCGCGGTCGTCACCGCGGTGCTGCTCGCACTCATCAGCCGCTCGCGCGCGACGCGCTCGTTGCCGTCGCTGCTGGTCGAATCATCTTGGTTCCTCGCGTCGACTCCAGCTCGAACGCTGTTGTCTTCGCTCTCGCTTGTCGCGCTTGCAGTCGCTTCGCTCACAGCGGCGCCCGCCGCTGTTCCCGTCGCTGCTGCTTGCGTCTTGGTTGCTTCTTCACGTGGCTCGCTCGTCGTGCTTGCCGCTGTCGCCGACGACGACGCCATCGTCGTCGTGCTCGTCGCGCTCATCGCGCACGTCGTGCTCGTCGTGTTTACTGCACTCGCCGCGACCGTTGGGACACTCGTCGCTCTCGCGAACGTCGGCGTTGTCGTCGCCGACGTAGTCGTCATCGTCGCGCTCGTTGTTCCAGTCGCCAGTGCACTCGCTGCCCTCGCCAACGTCGGCGCTGTCGCCGCCGACGTCGTCGCGCCTGTTGCGCTCATTGCCGTTGTCGCGCTTACGGTTGCAGTCGCTCCGCTTGTCGTCGAGCTGACTCCCGTTGTCGTCGCCATCACCGCGGCTCCCGCCGCGGTCTCCGCCGTTCTCGTGGTGCGCGCGCTGCGTCGCGTCGCCACCATGTCGCTGAAGTCGTTGAAGTCTCTCTCGCCGTGTATCCCTCTGTTTGCGCCGACGCAAATCGAAGAATGCGCTCACGCGCAAGGATACGGTCGTGTTCCGACCGTTGAAGCGCGGGTTCCCCCCGCGCTGCCCGCCATCACCTTTCTCTGCGTGCTCTCATGCTTCGAGCTCAGAGAGAGGGGGATGATGTAATGGGGCCCACTCCAAATGGGTCCCCATGACATAGTGTGACCACATAACTTAGTGTATTTCAGGTCACGTCCGGATGTCACCGGACGTGTCCTTTGACTGTGTCTCATTGGCTGTAAATATCTGGGATTACGCCCTACCGGATGTTTGCGCAAGTCACCCTTAGGTTTTATATTAGTTTCTAGAGTTATAGGAATGTGTGGTCACGGAAAGATAACAGTAAATCACAGAGTTGATTTTACCTTGTAGCCCACACGTCTCCGAGTCCAAGTGGACCACGCGTGCCCGCGTGGTGTCCTTCCTTCCTCTGCGTGCTGTAACGGTTGGGCCCGTTACAATATTCAAGTGCTGTGGCAACGTTGTCGTCCATGTCATGTCCCTGTCTAGTCCGTCACCGTCGCAACAAGGCACGCCATTCGTCCAGACTCGTCCAAAGTCGTCCAACTTCGTCCAACTTCGTCCCCATTCGTCCAAGCATACTACACACCCCAGACACGCCACAAACAGCATCGCCGTCATACACACGTGCACGCATACTATATTCAAGTGCTGTGGCAACGTTGTCGTCCATGTCATGTCCCTGTCTAGTCCGTCACCGTCGCAACAAGGCACGCCATTCGTCCAGACTCGTCCAACTTCGTCCCCATTCGTCCAAACTCGTCGAAACTCGTCCAACTTCATCCAAACTCGTCCAACTTCGTCCCCATTCGTCCAAACACGTCCAAATTCGTCCAAGCATACTACACACCCCAGACACGCCGCAAACAGCATCGCCGTCATACACACGTGCACGCATACTATATTCAAGTGCTGTGGCAACGTTGTCGTCCATGTCATGTCCCTGTCTAGTCCGTCACCGTCGCAACAAGGCACGCCATTCGTCCAGACTCGTCCAAACTCGTCCAAACTCGTCCAAACTCGTCGAAACTCGTCCAACTTCATCCAAACTCGTCCAACTTCGTCCCCATTCGTCCAAACACGTCCAAATTCGTCCAAACTCGTCCATCTTCGTCCCCATTCGTCCAAGCATACTACACACCCCAGACACGCCACAAACAGCATCGCCGTCATACACACGTGCACGCATACTATATTCAAGTGCTGTGGCAACGTTGTCGTCCATGTCATGTCCCTGTCTAGTCCGTCACCGTCGCAACAAGGCACGCCATTCGTCCAGACTCGTCCAACTCGTTCCAACTCGTCCAAACTCGTCGAAACTCGTCCAACTTCATCCAAACTCGTCCAACTTCGTCCCATTCGTCCAAAACACGTCCAAATTCGTCCAAACTCGTCCATCTTCGTCCCCATTCGTCCAAGCATACTACACACCCAGACACGCCACAAACAGCATCGCCGTCATACACACGTGCACGCATACTATATTCAAGTGCTGTGGCAACGTTGTCGTCCATGTCATGTCCCTGTCTAGTCCGTCACCGTCGCAACAAGGCACGCCATTCGTCCAGACTCGTCCAACTTCGTCCCCATTCGTCCAACTCGCCAACTTCGTCCACACTCGTCCAAACTCGTCCAGATTCGTCCAAATTCGTCCAACTTCGTCCCCATTCGTCCAAGCATACTACAACCCCAGACACGCCGCAAACAGCATCGCCGTCATACACACGTGCACGCATACTATATTCAAGTGCTGTGGCAACGTTGTCGTCCATGTCATGTCCTGTCTAGTCCGTCACCGTCGCAACAAGGCACGCCATTCGTCCAGACTCGTCCAACTTCGTCCCCATTCGTCCAAACTCGTCCAACTTCGTCCAAACTCGTCCAAACTCGTCCAGATTCGTCCAAACTCGTCCAACTTCGTCCCATTCGTCCAAGCATACTACACACCCCAGACACGCCGCAAACAGCATCGCCGTCATACACACGTGCACGCATACTATATTCAAGTGCTGTGGCAACGTTGTCGTCCATGTCATGTCCCTGTCTAGTCCGTCACCGTCGCAACAAGGCACGCCATTCGTCCAGACTCGTCCAAACTCGTCCAAACTCGTCCAAACTCGTCGAAACTCGTCCAACTTCATCCAAACTCGTCCAACTTCGTCCCCATTCGTCCAAACACGTCCAAATTCGTCCAAACTCGTCCATCTCGTCCCATTCGTCCAAGCATACTCACACCCCAGACACACCAAACAGCATCGCCGTCTACACACGTGCACGCATACTATATTCAAGTGCTGTGGCAACGTTGTCGTCCATGTCATGTCCCTGTCTGTCCGTCACCGTCGCAACAAGGCACGCCATTCGTCCAGACTCGTCCAACTTCGTCCCCATTCGTCCAAACTCGTCCAAACTTCGTCCAAACTCGTCCAAACTCGTCCCAGATTCGTCCAAATTCGTCAACTTCGTCCCCATTCGTCCAGCATACTACAACCCCAGACACGCCGCAAACAGCATCGCCGTCATACACACGTGCACGCATACTATATTCAAGTGCTGTGGCAACGTTGTCGTCCATGTCATGTCCCTGTCTAGTCCGTCACCGTCGCAACAAGGCACGCCATTCGTCCAGACTCGTCCAACTTCGTCCCCCATTGTCCAAACTCGTCCAATTCGTCCAAACTCGTCCAAACTCGTCCAGATTCGTCCAAATTCGTCCAACTTCGTCCCCATTCGTCCAAGCATACTACACACCCAGACACGCCGCAAAACAGCATCGCCGTCATACACACGTGCACGCATACTATATTCAAGTGCTGTGGCAACGTTGTCGTCCATGTCATGTCCCTGTCTAGTCCGTCACCGTCGCAACAAGGCACGCCATTCGTCCAGACTCGTCCAACTTCGTCCCCATTCGTCCAAACTCGTCCAACTTCGTCCAAACTCGTCCAAACTCGTCCAGATTCGTCCAAATTCGTCCAACTTCGTCCCCATTCGTCCAAGCATACTACACACCCCAGACACGCCGCAAACAGCATCGCCGTCATACACACGTGCACGCATACTATATTCAAGTGCTGTGGCAACGTTGTCGTCCATGTCATGTCCCTGTCTAGTCCGTCACCGTCGCAACAAGGCACGCCATTCGTCCAGACTCGTCCAACTTCGTCCCCATTCGTCCAAACTCGTCCAACTTCGTCCACACTCGTCCAAACTCGTCCAGATTCGTCCAAATTCGTCCAACTTCGTCCCCATTCGTCCAAGCATACTACACACCCCAGACACGCCGCAAACAGCATCGCCGTCATACACACGTGCACGCATACTATATTCAAGTGCTGTGGCAACGTTGTCGTCCATGTCATGTCCCTGTCTAGTCCGTCACCGTCGCAACAAGGCACGCCATTCGTCCAGACTCGTCCAACTTCGTCCCCATTCGTCCAAACTCGTCCAACTTCGTCCAAACTCGTCCAAACTCGTCCAGATTCGTCCAAATTCGTCCAACTTCGTCCCCATTCGTCCAAGCATACTACACACCCCAGACACGCCGCAAACAGCATCGCCGTCATACACACGTGCACGCATACTATATTCAAGTGCTGTGGCAACGTTGTCGTCCATGTCATGTCCCTGTCTAGTCCGTTACCGTCGCAACAAGGCACGCCATTCGTCCAGACTCGTCCAACTTCGTCCCCATTCGTCCAAACTCGTCCAAATTCGTCCAAACTCGTCCAACTTCGTCCCTATTCGTCCAAGCATACTACACACCCCAGACACGCCACAAACAGCATCGCCGTCATACACACGTGCACGCATACTATATTCAAGTGCTGTGGCAACGTTGTCGTCCATGTCATGTCCCTGTCTAGTCCGTCACCGTCGCAACAAGGCACGCCATTCGTCCACACTCGTCCAAACTCGTCCGGATTCGTCCAAATTCGTCCAACTTCGTCACCATTCGTCCAAGCATACTACACACCCCAGACACGCCGCAAACAGCATCGCCGTCATACACACGTGCACGCATACTATATTCAAGTGCTGTGGCAACGTTGTCGTCCATGTCATGTCCCTGTCTAGTCCGTCACCGTCGCAACAAGGCACGCCATTCGTCCAGACTCGTCCAAACTCGTCCAAACTCGTCCAAACTCGTCAAAACTCGTCCAACTTCATCCAAACTCGTCCAACTTCGTCCCCATTCGTCCAAACACGTCCAAATTCGTCCAACTTCGTCCATCTTCGTCCCCATTCGTCCAAGCATACTACACACCCCAGACACGCCACAAACAGCATCGCCGTCATACACACGTGCACGCATACTATATTCAAGTGCTGTGGCAACGTTGTCGTCCATGTCATGTCCATGTCTAGTCCGTCGCCGTCGGAACAAGGCACGCCATTCGTCCAGACTCGTCCAAACTCGTCCAAACTCGTCCAAACTCGTCCAAACTCGTCCAAACTCGTCCAAACACGTCCAAACTCGTCCAACTTCGTCCCCATTCGTCCGCGCATACTACACACCCCGTACACGCCACAAACGTCGTCGCCGTCATACACACGAACACAAAGGCGTTATTCAAGTGGTGTGCTATCGTCGGCATTGACGGCATGTCCCTGTCTAGTCCGCCACCGTCGCTACTAGACTCGAAGAGCGTCCGTACGCGTCCCACCTCGTCCAAACGTGTCCAAACGCCTTCCGATGCGTCCGATTCTAGTTACCTCGTCCAGCTGTGTGGACGGATCGTTTACCACTCGCAGTTGGGCGGCCTTCACCGGACTTGACCTAACGGACGGGAGCTGGAGCTTTGTAGAGGGAGTCACTGGCTGATTCGAACTCGACATAGCGTCGGACCATCGACGTCATACCGGACCATACCGTGCGCTTCTTCGCCATAAGGTCAAGACGATCTTGAGAAGTGCACGGCCCTTGATAGTTCGAAACCTTCTGAAAATCGCTCAAGATTTCTCAACCAAACCGTCATAAGGTTTGCTAACATCCGTAATCGTGTCGTTGAACCTATGCAACTCGCAGCTAATCAGCGGAATCGCGCCCACTATTCATGCTATAGCTTGAATGACAGGGCGATTTTCTCTCGTTATGAACAAAGCACAACTTTCTCGCTAGGGTTTAGACATATCTGTAACAAAAATGAAGCTCCACTCAGACCATCCTCTACCACCGCCGGGCACAACAAAATGAGTTGGGCGCTCGATGCGTGAGTCGTAGGCATGGCCGCTGTCACATCGACGCTCAGCTGGGACCAGAAAAGCTTCCAATGAAACTTTGATAAAATGGTAAGTACAAAATGCTCCGGCAACGTGGTCAACACCTTCCCACGTGTGTGAACTGCACGTCGGCACGACGCCTTGATGTAGCCGACCGTGCCGCATCTACCGCACTTGTACGGCCTCCGGGCTTTGCCACCTGTCTCACCGTGCGACCGGATGCGTCGCTTTCTTGGTCTGCCCGCTTGGTGAACCGCCGCAGCAGGCTTTGTCCCCTTGTCTATCACAATATTGAAGCCCTCTGGGAGGACGATCTGTCCGAAGGTTTTTGGGGACCAAGTAACATTTACCGAATTGCTAAAATGAGATTTCCTTGTCACCTTGAGCAGAGAGCACATCTATGATGTGACGGCAGGGCAGCGACTTGATGGACTCGTCTCCACAAGTCTCTGCACAAGTGAGTGCTTTAGGTGCGCAACGAACGCGAGATGCTCAGAGCTGAATGTCACTACGCATTCAGTGGATATCTTCAGCTGCTGCTGGAGGGTACAGCGACGGGAGACGTCGTTCGCCTCTCGGGCTTCGAACAGGTGTCCGACACTTCTGTGGATGCGTCCGTAATGGAGGACTACGATAACGAAGGGCGACGAGCAGCACGTTGCGCTGCAGCCGTCGAACTCCCAGCACCGTCACTTTGCGCTTCATCACGACGGCATCAACGTCTTTGGCATCGTCAAAGCAAAGCGCCCCGCGGTGAGTCCTGTTTGATGAACCAACAATTCCTGATGTCTGAAGCGTAAACAGCGATCGACAAAAACGACGTGGCGACTAGGTTGGCCTCACGGTCAGCTCTCTGCTGGGCTGGTGTGCAACGTGGTGCCTGTGGGCGAGCCCACGAATCCTTCCAGCGGATGCGAGCATCCACGACGTCATTTTCTGCCTACCGTACCCGCAGAATCTGCCGGTACGGATAGAGGGTGAGATCGAGTGCATCCAATGGCTGGTCTCGTCGGCGTTGTCTTCGTCGACTGAGCCATCGTCAAAGTCCCCGTCCTGATTGTCCTCGTCCTTGTCGCCCGGTACATCGTCCTGGCGGTTGACCTCAATATATTCGTAGTCTTCGTTCTCACACCCTGTAAAGTCAACGACTTGGGCAGAATTACGAGCGATGACACGATCCCGAGCAGCGACTGGAGTTTGTGCAGTAACTGGATCCTGAGGAACGATTGGAGCTTGGACAGCGACTGGATCCTGAGCTGCGACGGAATCTTGCACATGACGGGGCTGAACTGCAAACATTTGATTCGTGAGAAGCGTCCATGAGCGTGTATCAGTCGTAGTTCATGATCGAAAGCATGTACGCTTGGCAAGAATTGCGTCAACATCTGCACGTGTCACTCGCCTTCGATGCAAACTGCACCAGAACTCGAGAATACACAAAACGTGATCGTCTGCAACTGCACGGCGGGCCAGTTACCCGCGTATCATTGTGGATCCGTTTAGGGTGGCTTGCGGAAAGCGACGGGCTAGACTGGCACATAAGCATATATCCCATAGTCGCCCAAAAAATACATCTCACTGGTATCCTCCAGCGAAAGCGTGCATATCCGGTAATTGGTCGGCCTGGTTTGAGGGCGCTTGTTGCTTTACCTTGTCTCCCTTTTGTTGGCCGCGGGAAATCTTGGAATCGAGCAGGCAACTATTCAAACTGGTCACAAGATGCGCATTCATGATCACCTCCCAACAGCTGCAGTGGTTGGTGTTGATGTGACTGGTGCTGTGGTGGCGGTGGCAGCAGCTGTGGTGGCTCGTGTGGAAGCTGCAGTGGCTGGTGCCGATGTGGCTGGTGCTGTGGTGGCTGCAGTTCCGTTGGCTGGCGTCGAAGCTGCAGTGCCTGGTGTTGGAGCTGCAGTGGTTGGTGTTGCTGCCCAAGAAGTAGGTTTTCAACCTCACAAGGGAGAACTGAATCTTGCTTGTACTTTGACGACCTGTGTGGGCTGGGGTATCATGGCTTGTGAGAACGCGCTGCCAAGGCCATCTAGCCTCCGAGCTTCCTGTTTCAACAGACCCAGGCACTGGCATTGCCTCCACTTGGGTGCTCGATGGCGTTCCGTCGCCCACGCCAAATCGCTTTCTCGCCTTCTTGCGTGATCGGTCGAGAATTTCGGCTCATTCCTCTGTGCCGAGAGATCCCGACGAATCTGCAGAATGACGAGATGCGCACATACCTTAAACTTTTTAAAATACTTGCAACCACAATTGGGAGTTTCATAGTCAACTAGCCACCCTTCAGGAGGTGTGCCGATCGCGCGCGCCCGCCAGAGATACCATGCGCTCACCCGTTCGTGCATTTTTGCACCTTCATTCTTTTCCGCCTCTTTCTTCTTCTCGTCCGATGCGCTGGTGGCCGTGTCCTTATCAATATCGATACGACGATCGAACCTCTCGACGTATTCAGGCTTCTTGTCGCGTCCGTTCGGTCTGTACAACACACGAACACGGGGCTGCCCAATCATCTGGAACAATCTAGTTCTCCCCTTCGTTGCAGACAAGCAGCGAAGCCATCAGAAGCAGGTTTGCAACGAAATCTTGACTCATGGGTTTGACGGTGAGGTGTGAGATCCGGCATCGTCTTGAGCAGCTTGGTAATATGAACGCGCTCTCGTTGAGTGTAGCGCTTCATACGGGCATGATACACTGGTTATTCATCATCGCGTAACCAACTGGAGAATATCTGGGTACTGCACTAGCGAATTCGTGCACTTCCGTGAGGCCACGCAGCTGGGCCCGATCTGCATCACCAATAAGCCCACTAACATTCAAAGCCCTACCACGCAGACGTCGAACAAGCTCACAAAGCGCCGCGCAGCACAGCCGGAAGTCACGACGGGTACGTTGACTCACCACGAATCGCGCTGTTAGCTGCCCTGGCGCTATCGGTGCCGCCGCATGTGATAACTGGAAAGCCGTAGTCGCTCAACTTGCATGTACCATCGGCAGGGGAAAAAGCGAAGCGACCAGGTTGAGCGTGACAAAGCGTATCATCGATTATTCGCACGGACGTGGTCCAAAGACGAATGCTTTTGCTGGGTTTGTTTCACAGCTCGTTGTGTATGCGTGCGATGCCACGAAAGCTTCAATGACTTCGATAGTTTCCTGGTTTCATCATCTTCACGGATCTTTCTTACAGCTGTCGCGATCTGCTGCCGGCTGGGCATAACATGAGGTGGCTCCATAGTTTGTTTTATGTTCTTCACCTCCCAGATTCGTGGCGCGACGCGATGAGCCTCGTTGGCGATGTAGCCCTTCATCTCTTTCGTCACGTGTGTCGCGTGCTTCACTGTACAGGGCAACGCAGCACGTCCGTGGACGTGTTCGTTCACCTTGACAAGCCATTCGTCTCGTGATAAGCGTGGAAAGCGTTCCACTTGACACGGCACTTATCAGGTGAACATGCTACATTGGAACAAGGTATGCGATGCAGAACATGTGGGTGGTCACCGGCACATACCACGCATAAGCTTGAGGTTTCCGTCTGATAGATTACCGAGCAGCACAGGACTCGCCACCTGTGGTTTTCAAATTAGAACTCGGGTGGAAGGCGCGCGATCTCGGTCCACAAGTACATGCTATAGTCACGGTACGGATTTTTGCCGTCGATTCCAAGAGCCTGGACACCGCTGCATACATACAGCGGTGACCACGCATTACATCCTGATGTCGGGTGTACCACATAACACCCGTTTTCCATGGTCCACGGTAACGATTGCGTTTGTCCTGTCTTGACTGATAGTCGGCACTGTCAATGTCCCTTTGAATGTCCCCTGCTTTCTGTTGATTTGCACGCAGAAAGAAGTTATTTCTTTGATGGACACATCAGATTTTTGAAGCTCACCGATTCCCGTTTGAGAATGACTCCAATCCCATTGATTTTGATCTCCGCTCCTGGGCTTAAGTGTGGGTTGCGAGCTTATTTGCTCTTAACAAAACTAGTCGTCCGCCAGCCGTACATGGGGGCCGTGTCATAGTGACGATGGAGGGACCAGCACTCCGCGGGAACAGCCCTCAGGTATTCGGCGGCTGGTCGGTTCACGGTCTCCAGGCCAGCTAAGGCAGCAAGAAAGCCATCATCATTGGTGGCTTCATTGGCTCGTCACGCAAATCTGTATTTAGAACCAGTGGTAGTTATCGTAATTTTCAACCGGCACCAAACCTATGGCTGCGATCTAGTCGTTGAAATTGCCGTCACGACTAACAACCACGAGCTGAACACTGGTGTACCCTTGGTGCTTCATGTGCGCTGCGTCCACACCGTAAAGACCTAGCCCCGGTTCAAACCACTCCGAATTTACCACTGCTTCTCTTGCGCCATGGCAGTTGGTCGCCCCATGAGCGGTAACTTTAGCTGTGTTCTCCGTTCGGTAAGATTCCCACGGAATTTAATTTTAGTGTTTCTTTCTGCGGTTTTAAAGAACTTGTATCACCTTCTGCAAGGATTCACTTTTTGAGTCACCTTTTGCAATTTTCCCTTTTGTTACAGTCCGCGACAGTCGGATATGAACACCCCTTCTGATTTTGGCGCTTCAAGACGCCGGTTTCTCTGTCCGGAATATTTCGGCGACTCTAAAACGCTCTGTGGGTGCTTTTCAGTGTGTGTAGCGCCTTTCACCAAAGATGAGCGCGCAGAACGTACTGGAGGTCGCTAATTTCTCAGTGGATGACAGAAGCGACACATCGTCGCGTGCGTATCCAAGCGTGAGATGAGCGAGCGCGAGGTAAGGAATGCGTTGGAGCTGGGGTGCAGGGTGCGTACAGTGCAGCGCGTCAATAAGAACACCGATTTCTTGAAGTTCAAAAAGACGAAGGCTGCTCCAGGGCTATCGAAGCGTCACCGTCAGACACGGATGAGATGGGCTGTCGAGATGGAGCCCAAATCGGACGCGGAATGGTTCAACGTGGTCTTCAGCAATGAGAAGAAGTGGAGCCTCGATGGACCAGATGGCATGCGGTTCCAGTGGGTCGACACGCGCAGGCCAGACCCGGCCAACATATGGCGGGCATTCTGGTGGTGGGTCGGACACAGTTAAAGGACGTTTTACAGGGGCAAGCTGTCTGAGCTCAGACGCATTCGCAACCGTTCTTCGGAGCATATCTTTTATGTTAGCAACGCCTTAGCACGACACGAAGTGCATCTAGGGACACGAAGTGTTCATTTTATCTGTCGCTTGTCACTAACTGCTTTCGGGGCCGTTCTCGAAAACTACTCATCGGATGCACCCGAAAATGGTACCAATCGAACGGGCGTGTGATTCGCTGTCATCGGATCCATTCTGATGGAGAGACCTAGAAAAGCAGGGGTGCTCATATGCGACTGTCGCGGACTGTAATGTTCCGTACGGGAACGTATAATGGGAATGAGGCTTGTATGATTTGATAAGCCTCTATGAATTGAATTTCTTTATCTTATAGAGCCACAGAGCATGAACTCGGCTTGTGTGAAGGATTCGGGTCATGCATATGCCCTTCAGCTCTTGGAAGTCATGTCCGAAGGAGAACCGTGTACGATTTCGACGCGACTAGTTTCTACATATTCTGCGCGAGGAATCGATGATGGAGCAAGAAAGGCACTCAGGTGCGTCAGATCTCCACCAAGAGCAGAGGCGAGTCGGTCATTATACTATTATTTCTAAAAATCCGCCCCAAAAAGGCAGAAGGGACGATCGGAAAACAGCCTTAAATGACCACTTTATCGTCATTGAAACCCTTAACTATGGAAATTGCAGTATACTAGAATCAAGACAAAACAATGGTAACGAAAGGGTTAAACTGCACTATACCCCCAGCCACCAGGAAGTAAAATATACCTCCAGACTCCAGGAAATACCAACACACATACTGCCACGGTCGGGGTAATGTCAATATGCATGTTAGTGTCAACTATGCAGAAAAAAATACACGAACTCCGTACAGTGGCTAAAAGTGAACTTCAGAGCGTCCGCTGTCGTGTGTCCCTTTTCAGGCGCCCGACAGCCCGGGCAACACCAGAAGCCTCCCACACGCTATGATTGAACTACAAATTAGTGATCGTTTCCAGCATTTCAGGTGACATCACCTGACGCAAACGCGTGAGACGATGCCGGCTCTCGGAAAAAGACGCTCCACGTCGTTGGACGTCGGTGGTACCCACGTCAAGTCGACACGAGGTGTTGGAGCGGAGCGCTTCTACCGGCTCAGTGCATCCTCTGCAAACGTTTTCTCTTTCTCGCACTCTCCCCGCTCACTGCGTCTGCGAGAAGCTTTGCGAGTACCGCTCGCTCAAGTCGCGTCGGGCGATGCTCTGCATCCTTTTGCACCCTCAGGATCCCATTTACAACATCTGGATACTTGATAAGAGAGGCATTAGCAGCAAGGTATCTTGCCGTCGACTGGTAGTGAGCGATTACATGGCTAAACAGAGCGCGTACACCGGCAAGATTAACACCATGCTCAGCCTGCAGACGCTTGCTCACACTCTCGAAGTTGTTCATGTCTTCGACGATTTTTGTGACGCGTGCCTTCTCTCTTGGCATCAGAAGCAAATCGACCAGACAAGGGTCGGTCGCCTCCAGCTTGGAAAGGATCTCGCGCAGTTCCATGTAGCCCAGGAGCATGGCATAGTAAACATTTCGGCGCGTGACGTTATTTATGATAAGCATGGCGCCGTCGTGCTGGCGTAGATGCTGGTGAGTCTTGACTTTGTTGAGCCGATTCATGATTTACCGTACCTTATCTATCACATCTTCGAGCGGTGCCAGGTTTTCTTGCCCGGCGAAATTCATTCTATGCCTCACGCAGCCGAAAATCGGTGCCGAGTTTTTGTGAGGGAAGGCGACGGTCAGAGATGCATGATCACAAACCATGAAGCAGAGCTGGACTGCGCTATCTTGCATGTGTCGAGCTTATCGTCCAGAAGCTGAATCATGGAGTCTACCCCCATATCAGACTCGCCTTCTAGCACAGAAAAACAGAGAAGAAACTTGCTTAATGGAGTGACCGCGATGACACCCACAAAATGTGTTCCGTCTTCTGTCCAGACATCCATGAGCAAACCAATGTTTTAACCGGAAAGCGCGTCCCATGCGCTCATGGACAACCTCTTCGACGCCGCACATGTACTTCTTGAGGGTCTTCGAGCATATAGGGCCGAGTATTGAATACTTGCGGGTCTCCGACTTATCACACATAGAGAGCTCTCTATTCTCACCAATAATCCTTTACATCCAGTTATAGACAAGCTGTGCAAAGTCATCGACCTTGACAAAACCATCCAGTATGCCGTCACGCTTTTGAATCTCACGGATCGCGTGCTCGTAGCTATCTCGATGTGTATGAAACACATGCTCAACCAGATTGGTCGTGCCAGACTCGCGTGCCTGCTTGCGCCTCGCAAAACAGATTTGATAGGTGTAGTACAACGATGAAAAACGTATTGTCACATCAATCGGTCCGATTCTGTAGTCATCGCCGTCAGACGTGAAGAGAGTGGTTGCGATGGTTTTGTTTCAGAGGGCACGCCGAAACAGTCCAAAGAGGCGCCAATGTCAGGACACAGGACGTCGCACAATGGCTCTCATCAGAACCACCAGTTCAGCGTATTGACTTGAGTACATTCTGAAGTGGACGAATCTATACCATTAAAAGCGCAAGGCGTGAATAAGGTACCCCCCCCCCGCCTGAAATAGTCTACTGGAGTCATTTTCAGCTCAATGGGTGTGGGGTCGGACATGCGCATGTATCCAATCAGAGGACGAAGCCGACTCTGAGAACGTCAGATCAATCTGAGACGAATAAGAATAAGAAATCGCTTCGTATCCATCTTAGTCTGCGTGGCTCAAGAGTCGTGGGCCGCGATCAAACTCAAGGGACACATATTTTATTGAGCAACGAAGATGACAAGCCAGGACGCAGAAGTTCAGACAGGGGGACTACGCCACGCACCCGCCGAGTGCTCCAGATGTGGCCATGTGTTTTCCTCCAAGTACGCGCTAAAAACCCATCTCCGTGTCACAGGGCGATGCGAAAAGAGGCGGTCGCTTCGCGAAGACAAAGTCAGTCATCAGAAGAAAAAAAAGGCCGCTCGCAACAAACGATATTATGCTAAGAAAATTCTCCAATCAGCGCCTGTATGCACCATCTGCCAAGAACATGTGTTACGTGAGTACGTGACGCCGTGTGAGCATCACTTTCATGATGCGTACTTTCGCCAGCTGATCGAGACGAGCAGCCACCCGGAGGACGAGCTCTGTCCGAACTGCCGCGAGCCCCTGACTCCAAGTCTTAAGCCCTCTTTGCCCTGTGACCTGTGCGGCGGTCGCACCAGTCACTGGGAGCAATCCCTCGGCTGCGAGCACAAATTTCACACAAGTTGCATTACGAACCATGTGGCGACGCTTCGGCAACGACGCGCCAGACCGGATCCAAAGTGCCCTGTCACAGGCTGTTCACAGCCCCTTGGATTTATCTTCTAACAGTAGCCTGAATGCACAATTCCAGTGGATATCTTCACTATGACTATTACAGTAATTCAGATAAATAATTCCTTGCAGTCAGTAATAAATGTATGTCGAATTGTGCAGAAAGATTCCAGCGGAGAACCCGAGTTATAGGATACCATGTATTAAAGGTAAATCTTTAAGAAATGTTTTTCGGGTATTCAGGCGTATTCGGAGAACTCGCCAAAAGCGTCTGACTTACTCAGACGCTTTCGAGAATCTCGCCGGAAACGACTGACTCAACCAGTCGCTTCTGGATAATTTGCGAGAATCGCCTTCAGAATTCAGACGCTTCGAGTAAATTTGTTGAAAACGCCTTACCCACCAAGTCGATTTCGGCAAATTCGCCGCAAACGTCTAAATTCATAAGACGTTTCTGGGGATTCTGCCGAAATAGACTTCTCGTATATTGCGTGGAACCCTCAGCGTGAATTTTTTAAAATGTTTTGCGTACAAATAGTTATCATATGTTTCACGTTTTCGTGCTGCCGGATTGCTGACGTGGCTGAAAAGGTGCGACCGTTTGCGCGTGTGAGCCTCTCCAGCATTAGGCCTCTGGCACGCACCTGCTATTCCCCCAGCTGTGAATGCAGCATTTATCCCAACGCACTGATACCCCAAGATGTCGTCCCAACGTGCCGTCGAGAGCCAGGCCCTTGCACGATCAGAAACCGAGCACTTCCGTGAGCGATCTCGGCAACGAACTCGGCAGCAGCAGTCGCATGCAGATGGTGACGACCGGGCAACAACGCGCACTCGACGGCAACCAACATGCAGTGCCTGTGGAACAGTAGGTCATACGTCGCGCTCTAGAAGCTGCTCGATGGCTGCGAGACCGGATGGCGTTGCTGTCGGTGCTCGAGTTCTGGACCAAGGAAGTGTGCATTTGGGTAGACATCGTTTGAGTGCCATGCAAGCTATCTGCAGGTTTTGCTCTGCTGCGATGTGGAGTGAAGAAGGTTCGTCTGGATTGAACTATTTCTTAATATGTTGCCACCATGGCCGTGTCCGCCTACCCCCTGTTCCGGCATTACCGCCCTTACTCGAAGCACTCACGACTGGCAGACACCGTCTTTCAAGAGTGTTTATGAAGCATGTGAGAGCGTTTAACGCAAATGTAGCGTTTACTTCGGCCGGCGTGTGTGAAGAAGATTTTTCGTTCTCACCAGGGCCACCTTGCTACGTGATATCTGGCGAATTACATCACCTTATTGGATCGTTGCTGCCCATCGATCAAGAACAAGGACGCGCAGCAAGGACGCGCAGCTGTACCTGTACGACGCGGATGAAGCGGCTGTTGCCAGGGCGGCATACTTGATGCGCGTTGTTCGAGACCGCAACCTTGATTTGCCGAAATTATTCGACGAGTTGACAGCGACAATGGCATCGTGCAACCCATATGCTCAAGTGTTTAAGATGGCGGCTGAGAGAGTACGAGAAAGTCCGTGTCGCGAGTTTCATGTTCGACTCATTGGAACAAGGAGTGGACAAAACGCCGGAACTCACGGTCTTCCATCCAGCCGTGAAATCGCTATAATAATGCCGGGATACGGATCCGATCAATCTCCTGTCAACCGGGACATTGTTGTGCAGTACAAGACAGCAAATCCGAAGCGGATTCCGTACATCCATCCGTCATACAATGCGCTCCAGTTTCCGCTCATGTTTCCTTTCGGTGAAGATGGCTGGCATATCAACATTCCTTACTCTGAGCGCGGCCGCGACACTCAGTCAGAACAGCAGAATAATCATGGTGAAACAAGGTCGGGGAACGTAACGCTCTTGCAACACACGAGCTATCGCCTAATGGTTAGAACTGATACACACATCAACCGGTTCGGCCGTCTCTTTCTGCAATTCGTCGTGGACAACTACGCTCGGATTGAAGCCCACCGGCTGCTTTTCATCCGGCATCATCAAGATGACCTACGTGTTGAATCTTATCGCGGGCTTTGCGATGCTATCAACCAAGATGGGGTTGTGAGTTATCACTCGGTTGGACGGCGCATCATACTCCCATCATCCTTTCAACGCTCTCCACGACATATGCATGAGCAGTATCAAGATGCAATGGCCATCATTCGTCGATATATGAAGCCGGATCTCTTTATCACCATGACTTGCAACCCTAATTGGAGTGAAATCACAGAAAACCTCCTTCCTAGCCAGACAGCAGCAGATCGGCCGGATTTGTGTGTTCGCGTTTTCAAGCTAAAACTGAAGGCACTTCTCGAAGATTTGTTGGTGAAAAACGTTTTAGGTCGTGTGGTTGCTCATGTGTGGGTGATCGAATTCCAGAAACGTGGACTCCCGCATGCACATATTCTCATCATACTTCATCCAGATGACAAGCCGCGAACACCTGACGATTACGACAGATTCGTATGTGGTGGAGTGGATCAAGATTTGTCGAAGTCACATTTGGTACTTGAGCGTTGTCAAGTTCCATTTGGCGTTAACCACCCAGAGCCCGAAGTCCGATTTGGTACTTGAGCGTTGTCAAGTTTCTGGTTGGCTTCAGTCGCATGCAACTCAAGCGTTTGATACTTGAGCGCTGTCAAATCTCAGGTGCGAACTTTGGCACCTATGTGAAGCGTCAAGTTCGAGCGTTGCCAAGGCAAACTTATGGAAAGATCCAGTGCATTGTGTAGTTTGGTATTTTCTAGATTCTCATAGTTTAGATCGTTAATTTTGGGGGGAGGAATAAAACGCCCCCCCCCCCCACAGAGCGACTGTTCGCAACAGTCACTCATAGGACAGAGACAGAAAACCCATAACTCCTCAATTTACCACGGAACCCTCAAGTCAGCTTCTCAACATTAGCAACATACCCAAGGAGTCACTCACTATAGTGAAGTCAAGTGAGTGGGGTACCTGTTGAGACTTGTCAAACAGGTGTTGAGCACTGTCAAGCTTGAGAAACACCCATTTCTCTAAGGAAAGCGCAAGCCTATCCAACCTTCAGTGTCACTCTGTGTGTGAGGCGCAGAGCACGGCCATCTTCAGAGTTTCTGAGCTTTGATTCAAACTACTTGGAGAATCACAAGAAAGGTTTTTGATCGAAGAATTGTTGATCGACGTACGACGGACTGCGTAAGGAGCGCAGCAAATTCCAGTCGCTACACGACACGTATGTGCAGAGATACCATACCCAGACGACTGTCCACTGCTTTTTGAGATAGTGACAAGTTGCCTGCTACACACATGTGGTCCGAGATGTCTCGAGGAAAACGGCGCGTGCAAAAAGAAGTATCCGAAGCCCTATCATTCGACGACGGCCGAGAATGAAGATGGATATCCTGTGTACAGGCGGAGAGACAACGGACAGAGATATGTCCGTGGTGGTGTCGTCTTCTCGAATCAACACGTCGTGCCGTACAACCCTTTCCTTGCACTGAAGTACAATTGCCACATGAATGTTGAAATCTGCTCAAGTATCAAAAGTGTGAAGTATTTGTTCAAGTACGTACACAAAGGTCACGACCGAGTGAATCGAATGCTGGGAGAGGCTGGGTTGCAGTCGGAAGATGAGATCGAAAGATTCACGACAGAGAGATACATATCTCAATGTGAAGCGGTTTATAGAATCTTCCAGTTCAAGCTGCACGATAGATCTCCAGCTGTCATTCGTTTGGCTGTCCATGAAGAAGGAATGCATAACATCGTTCTTCACGGTTCAAGAGACATCACAGGACCACCTGCGAGAAGGACAACGCTGATGGGATGTTTTGAACTCCATGTGCGCGATGAAGACGCCAATTCGCTACTATATCATGATATTCCGTCGAAGTACAGCTGGGATGCACAAAGGGGGCGTTGGGTGAAGCGCGTTCGCAATCAGCGAACTTCGACTATTGGACGGATGTATTTCGTATCTCCCACGGACACCGAGCGATTCAGCTTGAGACTCCTTCTGACAAGAGTGGCATCGGTGTCTGACGGAAGCGTGCGAAGTCGAGACAAATGCTCGCAAGCTTTGGACATTGTTTGTTTCAATATTGCTGTTTGATACGGTCTCTGACCCGGGACGGCTGTGGCGAACGTTTCAGGCTGATTTGGTTTGAGACTTTGGTGCGCAAAGCGAAAGTGTCAATTCTAACCCACCCGATGACGCTATTCAGTAGGCGCTCAGCCACATCGAGGAAGAGTTGGTTGCCTCTGGCAGATCAATCCGCGATTTTTCTGGAATCCCTGCGCCAGCATTTGTACACAGGGACACTGAAGATGTCTCAAATGAAAAATCGTCAGGGCCCACCGTTGAAATGTTGAATGCCGATCAACGTTTGATTTTCAACCAAGTGATCGAATCATGCTCTGGACAGATCTCCCAGCGACTATTCTATGTCGATGGACCAGGGGGGACTGGGAAGACCTTTCTCTACAACGCAATCATCACGCACGTCCAGACGCAAGGACAGACAGCGATTGTGGTTTCATCGTCTGGAATCTCGGCAATTTTGTTGAGAGGGGGTAAGACTGCTCATTCTGCATTCAAAATTCCGATTAAAAATCTTGGCCCCGATTCGGTCTGCAGCCTTTCTGTGAACACCCGTCAAGCCGCAATGATCCGAAGATCCGTACAGACGATCTGAGATGAAGTGGGGATGGTCCACCGTCATTGTATCGAGGCTGTCGACCGACTTTATCGGGACATTATGAGAACGGACGATTCCAGGTCGATGAACACACCTTTCGGCGGCAAGGTGATCATCCTTGGTGGTGATTTCAAGCAAGTTCTCCCTGTACTGCCAGGAGCGTCACGAGCTGTTGTTGTTGCAGCGTCTGTATCTCGGTCTATACGTTGGCGACATTTTCACATTCTCCGACTTACCATCAATATGCGTGTTCAGCGACTCCTGCACCAGGGGATGGATTACGAGCGAATGGCCAATTTTTCGCAACTACTCATATCGATTGGACAAGATGAAGAAACAAGATCCTGTGATAACTCGGTGATCCTCCCAGCCGAAATGTGTATCGTTCCAGGGTCCACGTTTGCAGAGAATGTGCAACGAAAAATTGACGCTACGTATCCGAACTTCGCGGAAAACTTCCATGATTCGAACTACCTGATTACCCGGGCAATCTTGGCTCCAACGAATGAAGTTGTGGGCGAAATCAACACCAATGCTCAATCGATTACCGGGTGAAGCGCGAGAACTGTTGTCGGTCGACACAATCTGCGATGGTGACGAGCGGCTCTTCTCTTTCTACCCAACTGAGTTTCTCAATTCTCTCTCTCCATCCGGCATGCCTAACCACAAACTCCGTCTAAAACCAGGGATACCGGTGTTGCTGATGCGCAATATTCGGTCGACGGCTGGCCTTTGTAATGGTGTCCGCATGATTGTTAGGCGAATCTGTTCGAGAGTGGTTTTTTGCGAAATTGCAGTTGGAGATCACGCAGGAGATATTGTCGCGATCCCGAGGATTGTCACATGTCCATCCGATCCGAGGTTTCCGTTCCCCTTCCAACGCCTACAATTTCCTCTCCAACCTGCTTTTGGGATTACGATCAACAAAGCGCAGGGCCAAACGTTAGCGTTTATCGGACTGCTTTAGCTCCGGGTGTGTTCGGCCATGGACAACTGTACGTTAGTATGTCCCGCGTTGGTGACCCGGATTGCAAGATTCTCACGCATCAAGATGAATTTGGAAGATTCGTAGCCAAAAAAACGTATTCAGGGAGGCACTTATCTAATTTCACGCCATTTGCTTTTTGGTCCGCGCGATAACGGTTCGCAATGTTCGCGCTTCGGGTCGAGCTGACGGGCAGTGGCGAGCCCCTCGACACGGAGGAGCAGTCTTTGATTGCTCTTCACATCGCTGAATGGATGGCAGCTCGCGGGCGCTCACGAACCGTCCACATTACGACATCTGTTTCGGTTGCCCCTGCGCCGATCGCGCCAGCTGCAGGTGTGTGTATTCGCGATACAAACCCACTGTCTCAGCTTCAAGACGACCAAGATTGTGCGTCCAGTGACGTACACGCTGCTGTTCATACGCTTATCCAGATCGCCAACCAGCTATGAGAACATCGCCACCATGAACGCCGTCGCCGGCTGTTCTTGAGCATTGCATCGACCCACAAGGACGAGCAGTCGCAATCCACAAAAAAACGTTTTTGCAAAGTGCCTCTTGACTGGAAAAATATTTGCTTTTTTCACATTCTAAAATGTGCTTTTCAGTTCGTATGAACTGAACGGGCAACTAGTTGGATGAAATGAACCAATCCGTAATTGCCGAAACTGACAGTGACGTGCAAGCGGAGACTCCCTCACACACGAGGGTCGACTTCGTCGGCATCGTGGTCGAAGCAGTGTGTGACTTCATCAAGATCCAGCGCTTTCATGGCGCAACGAGTGTCGTCAGCAATAGCGTTTGCCGTGATAATTGCAGCAGAGTGGGTCATGAGCAAAGGGTAGCCCATCGCAATGACCCCATTTCGACCTGACCCGGGGGGCTTGGCCCCGGGTCAGGTCGGGAATTTTCAGCCATTGACCCGGTCATCGCCTAGGGGTGACCCGGTAACATACGCTTTGTCACACGTGTAGATTTTGTGCTGACTGGTTTGGACGACTGACTGACGAGTCGTGACTCACGACTCACGACTCGTCAGTCAGTCGTCCAAACCAGTCAGTGTACTTTCAGTCATGCCCACGAAGCATCGTGGACCCGGCCGTCCAAAGGTGCGCAAGCGCGTCTACTGCTCCGCCTGCCGCAAGCGCTTTGCGACAGCATCGAGCTTGTGGCGGTATCAGAGCAAGAAGCTGCGCTGCGACAAGCGCTCCGTGACGGAGCGCGCTGACCGTCGCCACGAAGCTCAGCGGGTCGCCTCGCTGCACTACCAGCGGCGTCGGCAACTCGCTGAGCTCGTGCAGGACGTCATGCAGCGCCTGCCACTAGAGCTGCAGCGCAGTCGCACCTCGCGACTGCTGTTCGCTGCGGACGACAGCCTTAAGATCAAAGACGTCGCCGCGCATGCGCCGCCGGACGGCGAAGCGTTTGAGACGAGCATCGCGACGATTCTTCGTGCTCCTGAACCGCCAGGCATCGTTTTCACACTCTAAAAACCAAAAAAAGGACTCTTTTTAGCCTGTGCATTCCACGTACTGTCAAACTCTCATCCTTGAATACGTCCACCTCTACAAGGCGATAAAAAAAATCCCGATTTTACAAGCAAAAACGGATTATTGACCGAAAATTGGTATTTATCGGACTAAAAGAGTTTTTGAACCAAAAACGATGTGGTTTCTGAACACTTTTCGTTGAAAACGAACCAGTACTGTTGAAATCTGTGCAGAAACAGTTGAAAACGTCACCAAAAGTGTTAAAAATGAACCGAAAATGTTGAAGTACATCACGCCTTCGCGTTTGAAGTGATGATTTGCTTGGTCTCTGCTCACTTGTCTGACGAATGTCGGAAGAGACAACAGTGCGGCATCAAAAACTGGACAGGATGCGAAAGATACTCATGAAAGAAAGGGCAATAAAGGAGACTGGACTGAGATATTTGCATAGATATGACACCTGAGGGGGAAGAACCCAGACAGTGACACAGTTTGATGCATTAACACGAAGAAGCTCTATTGAGAGTTAGTTCGGCAAATTCCTACGTCTAACCTCAGCTTGGAATACATTGATAAATGCAAATATCACAAGTTCACCTTCTCTGGGATGAACGGCGATTTGTGGCGTGGAGCTTTAGCCCTTCCTTTCTTTATGTTGTCGAGAAGAAGTGCCGTTTTCCGTGACTCTTGCTCAATTGCCGTGACGAAGACTGGTAGACTTGGATGGGGACCTGCAAACAAATCACCGAGCGTTTTGTTATACCTATCCAGCGCGTTATTGGTGCGGTTAACGAGCTCGTGATCGATAGGGTGTACACTCCATGTCTTCGGGGGAAACAACCGCATCCAAGTCGCCTCGAAATATCGCCAGAACTTAGACCAAGCCTCGTCGTCGTACACAAACTTCTGGCTCTTGCACTCTTTCTTCAGCTTTGCAACAACCCAAGGAATACCCTTGCGCTCAATGCGATCGATCGGGATAACCGGAAGCACGTCAATAAAGCCGCGACGCATTGCAATACGCACCACGTCTGCATGGATCCCAAGCTTCTCCAGCTTCTCTCGGATTGCCTTTTTCCAATGGAAAAGGCACCCGACAAGCGTGGCCTCGGGGAACTGGTCTCTTGCAGCATTAATCAACGCAGCTTCGAAGTCACATGTGACCGTTGCTGCGTCGATTCTGCACTCTGTGGCGGCTATAGCACCGTGAAGAGCGTGCCAGTAGACCCATTCCGTCTTGCCGGTAGCTAGGATGTGAAATACTGGAACGTAGCACCCTGATGACGCGTCGTGAACCATCAGAACGATGCACTGGTAAAACGGCTTCGGAACGCACTTGAAAGTCCCGTCGATGAATATCGCCGTCCGCTTGTACTTGAGCAGGCTCATAAGACCTGGATGTGCCCATCCGATCACCCGCTGCAGCTTACCATTCTCGTAGAACGAAGAATGGAACTGGAAAAAGGGCTGATTTGTATCTTGAACGTAGGCCAGGCTTCCCATCTCCACTCGAGCGATCGGATCGGTACCACCATAGTGGAGAGCCCTTGATCGGTGTACACGAGCGATGACTTGCTCCTTGGTCAGCCCCTTGCATACTTGCTGATGCTTTCCGTAGAAATCATCGTACACCAGCTCCCATATCTTGGACGGTGGGTGGTTGAGAAACATAACCGAGAGCCTGTCCACCTCTTGCTTCATCTCCTCAGTCGCGTCTTCGACGGTCGTAGACGTGACAACGTCACTTGATGCGCTGCCTGGCGCAATGACGGGCTCGTCGACAAGTCGGAGGTCGCGAACAGTGTTTGATAGCGTCTCCGCGCCGATGTCAGTTTGATTAACCGCTTGCGAGACTTGATGGTCGTCGTCATCCGTATCGTTGAACACGTACGACATGTCTGGCTCGTCGTTGCTGTCTGCATCTTCATCGTCGAGACGTAGGTTGAGACGTGTGGGTTGAAGCTGTGGCACTTCCGGCGTCGTCAGGTCGATCAGCGAGCGAGTCGGTTGCGTTCGCTCCTGCCGATACTTGGCTGCTCGGCGCTCGTCACAAGAGTGGCGTCCGGTTGACTCGAGCGTCCCGTTCGCGTACACATAAAGCCGGGCTTGACACCGCGTCGCTCGGCGATACGCGCTGCAACGGTATGAGCTCTTGCGTGAGGAGACATGGGCACGGGTGTACGAGAAGCCTCGATAGAATAACACCGACGTGTTGTCCCTCATTGTTCTTCAGCCAATCCGAAAATGATCAGAATGGCAATGCGGTCACTTTAGCGGTCAGTTCACTGAGTGAGCACACATGGTTATGGTGTCTGTCCATGTGGTACACTCTCAAACATTACGCTTCTTCTGGGATGGCAGGCGGAAGCGTCAGCAGATTGTCGCAAGCAGAGACCCTTTGAATCGATACCTTTAGCTGACTATCCTGACCATTACGTCTCTTCCCCACTATCAGACGATGCTACTGATGTTCTCTCATCGTGAATGTGCCTTGTTGTCACAGGTGTCTCAGTTGTTCAGTAAAAAGTGTTTCCCCAAAAGCCTTCTTCATAAATGGTTTTACAACTGCACTTAGAAGAATACATACGGTACTTGTTGGTAAAGTTACCGGGCTAGGAATTTAAACGGCGCGACTGTTCCACAGGATTTTTTTACCCTAGCCCTCCAGGTTCTAAACAGGATGTCGTATCCATGATATGTACAGGTCGAATATATAAATTCCTTACCAAAATCCTAAAATTCAGAATCGGTACGAAATGGGAAATTCAAGATAGGTGGGTGGTTGCCGTTGGACGCACGCCATTCGTGCAATCGCCCCCTCGCAACGGCCGGATCCAGGATCAACCGCCGGATCCGCGATCAACCGCCGGATCCGTCATCGACTCCACGCCGGATCCGTGATCGACTCCGTGATCGACTCCACGCCGGATCTGCATTCGTGTCCAGCTCGGTGCTGATTCCAGATAAGTCGGAAAGTACAGGTACTGCTTGCTGCTGGTACTGCTTGCTGCCTGTATCATGTAAGCGTTTCCGAAAAAACTAACGCAATGGTAAGGCGAAAGACGTCCATGAAGCAACCACTCGCAGAGCCACCGGCCACAGACGACTCGGAGGGTCCACATGCGCCACGCGAGACACGGGCGAAACGAGCAGCGCTCCGCGATTCGTACGGCCGCGATGTCGAGAGCGAGCGAGAGACACGAGCGAAGCGGGCGGCGCGACGTGATTCGTACGCACGCGAGCGAGAAAGACGCAAGCGCCGTGCGTCTGCAGGCACTGACGGCGGTGGCGATGGGAGTGATGACGGCGGTGACGGGAGCGACGGTGACGGTGACGGGAGCGACGGTGACGGGACCAATGGCGATATGGGCGACAGCGACGCCGCGTATGATGACGCAGATGCGTCCAAGAGCGAGGAAGAGACATTAGCCAGCGACGTCAGCCCTAGCGACGATTCGAAGAGACCCAGGTCGCGTTCAGGTCCCTCCCAGGATCCCGATGATCCCGATGCTCTCGTTCGTGTCGACCCTCCACAGAAGGTACATGCGAGTTGGGAAGATTGGGAGTATTACTTCGAGCAGTACAAGGCAGAAACGTATCAGGTTCTACCTGTGTTTGAGACGCTGCGTTCAAGTCTGCGGAACGCGCGAATCGCTCGGACAGACAGAGGCCGGCGTGGTGAGGCTCCAACCATCCCAGAAGATCGCTTCCCGTTCTACTCCAAGGTCCACATATGCACACACGGATGGCCTAGAAGAGCGGAGCGCAGGAGGAGAAACGAAGAAGATGACCGCAGGAAGTCCCGACCGTTTCAACGCGTTCGAGCCACGGATTGCCCGTTTCGCTTCGTCACGCAACTGTTCTACCGCAACGGAGCGTGGCAGCTGGAGGTATGTCGGGGGATGTTCTACCACAATCATGAAGTGTCAGCTACTACGTATATCGAGTATCCCGTCGCTCGAGGGATTAAGGACCCCGTCGTCGATGCAGAGACGAAGGTGATGATTCGTATGGGAGCTGAACGATCGAAGATCTATGACTTTCTTCTAAGTGCCGGACAAAACGTAACCAAGAAGGACGTTGACAACATCATCCAGCGAGAGCGTCAAGCAGCGAACTCCCTAGATGATGATGATGAGACAGCGTTTGTGTTGGCGGAGTTCGCTTCGTCTGACGCTGGTAGCGTCATCACAGTCGACGAGACCGATCGAAACGAAACAGGAGTCGTGTCGATAACCTCGAAGTACATGCGTGATCTGTACGCTCGCTTCCCTGAACTCTTGTTGGTGGATACAACACATAAAACGAATCGGTAGGTACATGATCTTGCCATGACGGTCACAGGATTGTGACAAGACTGACTTGCCTCCGTGCGATTGTAGCTATAACTACCAATTGCTCACGCTTATGGTCATGGACGAGGATGGGAATGGCCGACCTGTTCAACATTCCGTTATGGAAACCAATGGCGATTGGCACATGCACCGCGCTCTGCAGCACTTCAAGCGTGCGCACCCTGACCGATGGGAGCTCCTGCGGGTTATTATGGTCGACAAAGACCTGAACGAAATCCGCATCCTCGAACGTCACTTCCCAGAAGCACAGATTTTGATCTGTCATTTCCACGTGGTGAAGTACTTGGGGTTGATGGCACGTAAGCCAGAATTTGGAAAGATCTCAGCGGATGATCTGGAGGCTATCGATGCGGCAGTGCATGGTCTAGTTTATGCTGGGTCGGCCGACGAGTACAATCAGCGATGGTGTTTTCTGCGCGGACTGTGCGAGCGAGTCGGTTGTTCTGCGTTTTTCAGCTATTTGGAGAAAAACTGGAACACGTGCAAGAACAAGTGGATGATGTATTGCCGGTCGAAGCTTCCTCACATGAAGAATCACACCAACAACCGACTTGAGAGTTTTTTCGGAAAGCTAAAGGATGGCCTTGGCGGTGCCGTATCCATGTCCAGTCTGCTGAGAGAGCTGATCAGCAAAGAGCGCCGAGATTACAACGAATATCGACACCGACAGAGGCGCGGCGAGTAAGTGGCTTGTCGTGTTCACGCGTGATGATGTACTCTCTTGATGACCAGTGAGCTCTATTCGACACAGGTACACAAACGCTGATTACGACGACGAGATGCAAGATGTGCTCCGATTCACTAACCCTTGGATTTCCAAGCACGTCGCGACCGAGTATGCGGCTGCTCTGAACAAGTGGAAGACGTACGAGTACAAAGACGTTGGCAACGAGGCTACAATCACGGTCGTCGGTCGACGATCGCACGTCGTGAGTCTGATTGATTGGCGATGCGACTGCGACTTCGCTGTTGCCATGATGCTACCGTGTCGTCATGCAATGGCGGTGCGAAAGTACCGCCTCGGGCGCGGCTCTGTAATCCCACTGCGAAGAATTGATCCGAGGTGAGTAAGCAGGAGTGTGCAGGATTCTGACATGATTCTGACATGATTGATACATGATGTGATGCAACAGATGGACGAGTTCGACAGTGAACGTTCCACAAGTGCCCATGTTCGAGTATCACTCGTTCGCGTCGACGTCTGACGAGCTGCTTGAGGATCGCGAGCCAGTGTTGACGCGTGCGCAGCGATACAAGCGTGCTCTTCTATTCACAAATCCGATCGCATCTGAGATGGCTGAGTACTCCGACGAAGATGCCGTGAAGGAGATGCAAGCGTTCCTGGCCGCCCAGTGGCGCAACATACGACAGCGCAAGCGCCGACGCGTGTCAATTGCGGACGATGCCATAGTCGCGAATGCTGGTGACGATGGTGTCGCCGATAGCAATGAGAAGACCAACGACGGGACCGACAAGACCGAGTTGTCTCAAGCGAACAGCCTCTACGACGAGACTATCGGGTCCGACGTCGCTTACGACCCTACGGCCCCTACGTTCCCAGAGGTTGAAGGCCATATTGTTGTATCTCAGTCGCAGACTGTTCAATCGCAACCAGCTCCTACGCAAACCAGCACTTCTGAACACAAGTCAGCCGACAGAGAGTCGAAGTCAGCAGGCGGAGACGAGGAGCTCAAGCCAGCCCCACACTCAGACCTCAATGAAACGAAAACAGCCCCACACTCAGACCTCAATGATACGAAATCGACAGGCAAAGTCGTGGAGCCGAAAAACGCAGGTGAAGCCACGACGCAGACAGAGAACAGCGAGAACTTGCCTCCTAGAGCTGGTACGTCGAATCGCATGCTCTTTCCATGATCGAGCCATGTCGCTCACAGGTCTACACCCACCACGATTTTTCAGCAGCCGCATCGACAACAAACTCTGACTCCGACTTCGAGGACAGTCTCTTGAACATTCGACTCAACCCTGTCGCGAAGAAGACGGGCCGACCCATGCTTGACAAGAGTAAGAAGGCTGCTGAAGCGCGTGAGCAGCGAATCCTGTTCAGACGAACGGAAGCCGCTCGACGTGACCTTGGCGAGGTTTCTCTCGAAGACGTGTTGAACAGTCTCCAGCAAGAAAGACCGTCAATCACGAAAACGTTGGCACGATTATCGAACATTCCGACAAAGTTCGCGAAGGAAGAATCCAGGCGACCCAAGTACGACGTCCTTCAGCGACCTGTTCTGAATGAAGATGCATTTTACCTGTTACCAAAAAAGCTGCTGAAGGCATCCATGAAGGTACTACCGCTGCGGAATACTTTTGACGAGGCGATTTGGGTTGCCAGCCAAAGCAGCCAGAGCTAGAGCCAGAGCCAGAGCGAGGCAACGAGTGACAATCAAAAGCAAGAAGTCGTCACGATTGCCTCTGTCGGTGCTTTCTCTCGCCGCCGCATCGAAGTGATGATGCAGCTGTCCAACTTAAGAGATGCGTGTGAGGACGGCGACAGCTTTGTCAAGTGGCTCCGGCAACTGCGTATTCGTGTTCCACCAAGTCTGCAGCCAGACGTCGACACCATGACAGCCACCATAGCTGACAGCTACCCGAGCAGCCGCCTGCAGGGCTTTGACAACTCTGAATATGTCATGTCGATGCTGTACAGAATCCAGCCTCCACACGAGTTCAACGACGCAATCATCCGAGCTGTGTGCGACCGCATCCAACAGGTGTATCCGAAGACACATCACGCCGGTATGCCGACCGCCAAGCCCAAGTCAAAGATGCAAACCAAGCAACGAGTAGCACCGTCGCTGATCGACCGTATCAAGACCCTTGCCGACGATCCAGACATCAACACCCTCTTACTGCCGGTCAATTTCGGGAACACGCACTGGTGTGGGATCATTGTGGATGTAGAAGGCAAGCGCGTGTGCTATTATGACTCGCTGTCGTCAGCGCACTACAAGTCTGCGCTTGACGATCTCGCCCAGCTCATCGTAAAGGACGCTACCCCAGGCTATACTGTTGTCGGCATCAACGCGCCAATTCAGTTCGATGACTTCAGTTGTGGATTCTTCGTCTGCATGAAGTTCTGGCGCTGCGTCGATCCGTCTGTGTCACAAGATCTTACTGCGAGTGCCATCGACATACGGCGTGCCGAGCTCCTACGATTCCTCCTTCATGGCAAGTCTCCATCGAATTCAACCAACGACGCTGCTCAATAGCGCGCAGCAGGACTGAGCACGAGACGCATGTTACCAGCAGAAGCAATCACTGCTCACATGCAGCGTTCGTGCGATGATCCTGGATGTGTCCTGTTCGCATGAGCGTTCATCCATGTCTTTTCCAGTTCCCTAAATTTTGACTTTGTCGTCGACGACGTTTCGATTCCTTACGCAGTATCTTCGCTCTTAAATTACCGACATCACCAAAAAAATCATAAGTCCAACGATCCCGGAAGCATCCTGTCACTGTCATGGACGTGGAAATGCATCCAGGATGAAATAATCCTGTGGTATTGCACCCGCCGAATTTAAACAGGGTCAAAAAAAACAGGGATGGAATTTAAACCGGGTCAAACAACCGGGTCAACTACCCTAATAGGAGGGCGTTTGATCCCGGGGTCAGGTCGAAATGGGGACAAGAATGAATCCTTCGGACCAAAGGCAGTCGGTGATGAAGGAAGAAACGAAAGAGTGAGCTCAGGTTTTCTTTCCTTTATTAACGTGGGAAAGAAAGCGACGGACGGGCAAGAATTCTCGTTTTCGCTCGCTTGCAATCGTCCGCTCTTCGCACTGATGGTAGTCGAGGCACGACTCTCTGGTTGGAGTGGGTTGCCGAGCGTGTAGTCGAGTGAAGAGTGACAGGGAAATGAAGACCTTTCGCAGTGACCAACCTAAAACATCATGTGTATTCGCCCGCGCTCTCCGTCTCTATCGTTGGCGCGTGCTGCATTTATTTCTTCTTGCCCTTGCTCTTCTTCTTCTTGTCTCCTGCCTGCTGCCGAGATGCTTCCTCTTCCCGGATGAGCTCCTCTGCGAGCTGGTCTGCCGACCGGAAGGCAGACGACAGATCGAGCTGACCGCTCGTGGGAGTGCTCTGCACGCGCGAGCCGAATCGTCGCTCGACGCCCTGGTTCTCGGACGTGTCCCACAGCGCGAGGATGCCCTTGGAGCCACCGCAGCCGAGCATGAACGGCGAGTCTGCGTAGAACGACATGGCAAACAGCTCACCCTGCGAAAGACACATTCACCACGTGAGTCCCCATGGCTTGGTCGCCTGCGTTTCGTTGTCAACAACAAATACGTACCACGTTCATCTCCTTGGACGTGACGCACACCGGCGTGTTGTCCTTGAGGTCCCAGATCTTGACCGTCTTGTCGACGCCAGCGGTCGCAAACATGCCGGGGATCTTGTGTGAAAACGAGATGCTCGAGACGGCGCCCGAGTGCGCGTTGATGCGGAACAGCGGCGCCGAGCCGTTCTTGCGCACGTCAAACCCGACGACCACGCCGTCCTCCGTGGCGGCCACGATCGTCGACGGGTCATGCGGCGACCACACGATGCTTTCGACGTCGGCGCTCAGCTCAAACTTGGAGAACGCGT
The DNA here is from genome assembly GCA_022836835.1 of Pythium insidiosum. Classification (NCBI taxonomy): domain Eukaryota; phylum Oomycota; class Peronosporomycetes; order Pythiales; family Pythiaceae; genus Pythium; species Pythium insidiosum. The sequence goes on from JAKVDI010000083.1 coordinate 104,973, forward strand.
CGGGCTGACGGCCGTCGAGCACGACGACCGTGCGGTCGAACGCGGCCGACGCCAGCACCGTCGTCTCCACGGGGTTCCACCGCACGCCCTGCACCTTGCTGCTGTGGTGCGCCATCGTGTACAGACACGTCTGCGTGGTGATGTCCCACACCTTGACCGTCGCGTCCGCCGAGCCACTCGCGAGCATGTTGCGGTGGCTGCTATTCCAGTCGAGGCACATGACGGCGTCCTGGTGGCTGCCGGGCTTGAGCTCGGCCTTCTTGCCCTTCTTCTTGCGCAGCGCCTTGGGCACCGCCACGTCGCGCAGCTCGGGGTTCTCCTCGCCGCCGAGCGTGGCCGACGGCTCGAGCACGTCGATGACGTCGAGGTTCCAGATCTCGATGCCGGGCTTGAACGTGCCGACCGCGACGAAGCTGCCGTCGACGGGGCCCGTGGCCGGGTCCAGCGGCACGGGCGCGCAGTCCATCCACGCCATGCAGAGCGGGAACGCCGGCAGGTTGATCTCGTGGTGCACGTACAGCGCGCCCGTGTTCTCGTCGTAGACCTGCACCTCGAGGTTGCTAAAGTCGTCCTCCGTGTTGGCCACCAGCACGACCGAGTCGGTCGGCAGGATCTCCTCGTCCTCCTTGTCGTACTCCTCCTCGTCGTCGTCCGCGTCGTCCATCATGGCGTTCGCGTCCATGTTGATGTCGGCGTCGCCTGCATTGTTCTCGTCGCTGCTGTCGTCGTCGTCATCCTCGTCCTCGTCGTCATCCTCGTCCGCCATCTCGTCCGCGGCGCCGCCGAGGAAACCCTTGATGCCCGCCTCGTCGTCCTCGTCGTCATACTCGTCCATGCGGAACTCGGCCGGCAGACCGCTGTCGGCAGTCGCGTTGGCGTTGGCGCGGGTGTTGGCGTCCACCTCGGCGTCGCTGTCGTCGGCGTCGGCCATCGCGGCGCTCATCTGCTGCTTCTCGTCCTCTTCCTCCTCCTGCGCGAGCTCGTGCATCATGGCGACCTCATCCTCCGTGAGCTTGAGCTTCTCGGGCGTGCGCTTGGACGCGCCCTTCGGGACCCACGCAATGGCCGAGATCATGCTGCTACTGCTACTGCCTCTGCTCTGCTCTCTGCTGCGCGTGGCGTGGCGTGTCGCTTGAGATGTCGAAGCGCGCGATCGATGGAGCTGCCGGCCGCCAGCCAATGCTGTTGTCAAGCCACTCACCAGCACTGGAATTAACCTCAACAGACGGAACGAATCACCTAATTACGCATGAGTACACAAATGGTTCTTAACGACATAACCAAGGTACGTTTGAATCGTACTTAAGAGGGACTCCACGACGCTTCGCGAGAGAACGGGAGCTCTTCAGTCGTCTACATCTCTCACAGCATGGGGAGCTGGTCGAAATGGCTGCGGCTGCCTGTGAAGCTGCAGCTGCTGCTCGACGTCGCGCTCGTCGTGTGCTTCGTCATGTTGGACGTCCGTGATCTCGCGTTCAAGACGCGCTGGATCGGACCCAGAGACGCGTTCTCGTTCACGACCGCCACGCCGCCGCTTCGGCTCGACGCTCACGCCGTCTTCTCCGCCGCAGACAACGCGACACGCGTCGGGCAGTCGGTCGGTCGCGCGTCCGGATGGCTCTCGTTCCTACAGCGCTGCCGGTCGTTTCGACCTCTGACGCCCGACGGTGCCAAGCGCTTCTCCCACGTGCTCGCGTCCCATTGCGACCTGGGACTTCAAGCCCTCGGTAGTGGAAGCACCGGTGGCTCCGACCGCGTGCCCAACATCGTGCTGTCTGCAGGCGTTCGCGCCGACTCGGTCGCTTGGGCGGCGTGCAAACTGCTTTTCCACCACCGCAAGCCGCCGATCTGCCACGCGCCTGCCGTCCGCTACTTCGCAGCACGGTACAACCTCCCAGACCGTCCATCCGTCATTGTCGACGTCGCCTCGAAAAAGACGGGGGAGCTCAAAGAGATCACACTGACGAACGAAGCGCTCGCTGCGTTCTCTGCACGTCCAGGCAGCGATGCCGAGGCGGAGGTCATCGAGCTGCTGCAGCTACTGAGCACGAGCGCGTCACTCGAACGCGTCACGTGCGCCAATGGCTTCGTCGTGCAGGGCAACGGGTACTACTCGGCGTCGCTCGTCGGTTGCGCGAGCGCCAGCGAGCACCGCAGCGCGTTTGTCGGACGTCTCGCAACGGGTTTCCAGCAGTTCCACCGCGACAAAACGTGGCTCGCGGCGTCGACGCTGCGGCTCTCGGGAATGACGTACATTGTACGGGAGAATCGCCGCAGTCTCTTCGTGGTCAAGGGGATCGCAACAGGCAACACCAACACCAACAACCGACTCAACGACAGCAGCAATGACGCTGAGACGGAGACGATCGACCGCGAGGCGTTCTCTCTCGAGCACCGCACGCGGCTCAATTTCTCGGCGTTCGGGTCGCTTTACACGCTCGCTATCGCCATCGATCTCGCGCTGCTCGTGCTCTTCTGTGGCGGCGCGTACGAGACGATCACGGACGTGCTGCTCCCAATGTGGCAGACGCTTCGAGCGCCCACGAACGTGCTGACTCGACGCGCGTCGGCGACCAAGGCGACCGTGAGCATCGAAGACTGTCACGCCGCCGCGACCTCGGGCATCTACCGCAGTGAGCTGGTCGCCGCGCTGCTGGTGGCGTCCTGTGTGCTGCATTGGCTGACGGTCGTTCCGCTGGCGACCGTGCTCTCAGAGCGTTCAACGTCGGTCTCTGCGTCGACACACGCGCTGCTCTCGCTCGGTCGCTTCTGGGCACTCGTGCTGCTCTCGCTTCACGCGCTTTGGAACGGGTTCGTCTCGTGGCACGAGCGGCACGCGCTGCTCATCGCGCACGCCACCTACGTCTCCGTACCCGAGGTCGCAGTCGTGACGGCGGTCGTCGCGCTGGTCTTCCAGTCACTGCTGCATTCGATCCCACGAGCGCTGTACGCCGCGCAGCAGCAGCGTCTCGAGGACGCGACGTCGTTTCCGGGGCGCGTCGCTATCGCCAACTCGTTTTCCGAGGCGCAGGACTCGGTGCAGCACTCGAGCCGCCACGTCATCGCTGCGCTCTACGGTCCACTGGTCGCCGTTGTCCTCTCCAGCCTTTTCGTCGTCTCGTTGCTGGCAGCACTGCGCTTCGCGTACTTCCAGGCGCGGTACCCGCGGCAGCACCCACCGTCTCGCAGCGGCAGCGTCTCGGTCTCTGGCGCCGCGTCGCCGTCGAGCGTCCAGCCCGATCTCTCGGGAGGTGGAAGAGGAGGAGGCGACTCACCGACCAAGCGCTCGGCACTGCCACCAGTTCTAGCGCCGAACGAACTGCGCCTTCCGCTAGAGCGCGTGGTCGGGCGACCGCTTCGAGCGCGCAGCCTCGTGCGCAGCGCGTGGAAGATGGAGCGTCGCTACGGACACCACGTCTCGCTGCGCGTGCCCGTGTGTCTCGAGCACGGCATCATCTTCGAGGGCAACGGCGCGTGCCTGCGGACGCGCGTCGGGTTCCTCGGAGTCGTGGTGCCGTACCTGCGAGCGCAGCAGCACGCACTGCCGCCGCTCGACGATCCGCCAGCAGAGGACTCGAGCCACGAGAGTACCGTCGAAAGTGACGACGACGAGGTCCACAACAGCCTCAGCCAACAGTCGGTGCTTCCCGTGCCACTGCGCTAATACTCATTTTCTTTAATTCACACTCGTGTACTCCATGGATCGCTGCACCTGGTGGTCGCCCTGACGCGGCGTGTACAGCGGTTGCGGTGCCGCAATGTGCGGCGAGAAGAGCTCCGCGCTCTCGAATATTTCGCTGTCAATCTCCATTTCGACCTCGTCACTCTGGTCCTTGAGCCACGCGAACGCCGCGACGCCAGCGAGTGACAGCGGCACGCCCAGATCTGCGACCAGCCACATCGTGCGCGCGCCGTAGTGCTCGTAGAAGAAGCCACCGATGAGCGTACCTGCCCCGCGCCCGAGCCCGCTTTGCACAGCGTTGAGCAGTCCCATGACGGTGCCCTCGCATCCACGCGGCGCCGACGCGTAGATGTACTGCGTGCACGCCGCCCACGCGAGCCCAAACGTGACGCCGTGCAGAAACTCGAACGGAATAGCTGTCCACGCGTTGGTCATGAACGCGTAGAACGTCAGGCGCAGCGCGTAGCCCGCGATCGAGACTAGCAGCACGTTCACGGTGCCGAGTCGGTGGATGATCTGCTGCGAGAAGAAGAACGCCGGTAGCTCGGACGCAGTCTCGCACATGATGGCGATGCCGATGACGTTGGCGTCGCCGTGTGAGAGGTTGTACAGGTTGAGCGTGAGGAAGCTCGAGAGCACGCCAAACATGAGTCCCATGAGGAACACGACAACCAGCAGCACGAGCACATCACGCTGCTGGCACAGCAATCGCACGCCCTGCGAGAACGATGGCACGCGCCGCATCGCCTTGGGGTTATCTCCGCCTTGCTCGAGCATCGACGTAGCCTCGAATTGGTCTTGACGCTCCTCTTCATAAAACTCCATCGCTGGGATCTGGCGCAGCACGAGCAGTGACGACAGCGAGAGCACGAGCGAGACGTCAAACGCCGCCGCGACGCCGGCCGCCGCGACGATGAGCCCCGTGACGTAGGCGCCGGCGCCGTAGCCGACAGCGCCAAAGAGGCGCTGCTTGCCGTACTCGCCGCCGATCTTGGAGATGAGGTCGAGCACGGCGTGGTCCAACAGCGAGCCCGACGGCGCCGTCTGGAAGTTGCCGAGCGCCACGAGCAGCACCGTCAGGTCGAGGCGCCGGCAGAACTGCACGCCATAAAGCAGCAACGCGCCCGTGACAATGCACAGCACGTGCACTGCGCGGTGGCGGTGCAGCTGGTCGGCGATCGCGCCCCACAGCGGCGGCGCCAGCATCGAGCAGACGCATGGCACGGCCTGCAGCACGCTGATCTGCAGCTTGGAGAACTGCGCCGTGTGCTGGTAGAACACGGGCAGAAAGTTGAAGAGTGCCGACTGCCCCGCCGCGAACGCCACGTACATGAGCTTGGCGGCCCAGAGCTCGTCGCGGCACCCATGGCAGCAGCCGCTGCGCGGCGCCGACGAGCGCTTGACCGGCGATGGCGGCAGCAGCGGGAGCTTGTCAGTCGTCGCGGGCATGGGGCAAGTTCGACACTGAGCTATGGAGAGCGGGCGAGTGGCGTGGCTTGGAGATGCAGCGAATGGATGGCGACGAGGAATCTGCGCCAGGGAGCGCTGCGCTTTGAGGGCACGTGTGTCCACGCAGGCAGGCGGGCGGCGGGGCGCCGTCGTGTCCCGCTGTGTCCCGCCGTCGTGTTGACTGCGCAGGTGACTCCCTTGTGGCAGTGCCATGTTTCTTCGCTGTTTCGGTTGAGTGACGTTGCGAATTTGACTTGAACATTGTATGGGGCAACTTCAACATCCGATCCGACGGCGGCAATGGACGAATGGCGGCATCGCACGCCGGAGAACGAACACGAGCGTGTGCCATACCACAATATGTGTGTGATGGAGACTGTTGGTCACGTGTCGTGTGCACAGGAGATGTTCAAGAGGTGAAGCGCTTCGAGTCTCCCAGAACTCGATCGTCTTCAGTGTCATGCGGTAGCATGTCACACGTTTTCCTCGTGCACGACAGCTAAAATCCCAGTCGTTCTGACGTCCACACGTCTGTCGTCTAGAACCATCAGCCACTCCAACTGGTTACCGGTAGGAAAGCGGACGATGGGAGCATGATCGGATTCTTCTTTCTCACTTCCTGTCCCACCGGGACTGCCACTTGGGAAGAAAATCACCGCACACTGTTGTTTTCTATCATTGTTACACGTAGGACGGCTATCGCTACTGTTGACGTCATTCGTCGCGCCATGGAGGCGCTGGATTTTGATGACGTGACATGCGAGGGAGTCTCTGTTCAAGTATTCAACGAGTAGTTTGACGATGACGAAGCACTGCAGATTAAGCTTCGCTCTCTAGCTCTTGATCATGGTCGTCTCGGGATTGTGGAGCAGTATTGATGATTGGGTCACGCTCGCAGTGGAGGTCGGACGATTCCAGACGTGGGCGTCGTACTGCCGAATGGTGGTGCAACTACACTGGCATCCAGTACATCCTGCTGTTGAAAATCAGTCGTCAAGCTGATGAATTGCAAATCGCGCTGAACGACATTGCCGTGCTTGGCACTCTACCAGCGACCGCCTTTATGGTGTGATTCGACGACAACGCACCAGCGATCAAAAACCGGTCGCTGTCGACTTTGACATGCGCCGAATCCTGTTGATCCCTCCGACTTCCGCTCTTCCGCGTGGCGTGAGACCCGACAGCTCGTGTCGATCTGCGCACGGTGACTTTTGATCACAGGAGGGTACCCATTCGGGGGTCCGTCAGTGTATACAAAGCGAGTGAGACTTTCTCCGAACCTTCTGGCGCCCCTTACGACCTGCGTTCATCTTCATGCGTAGCCCATAGAGTTTTCGCTGCGCCGGCGTCATCACCGTGATCGCATCCTCGCTGTCTGCCTTGAGGTAGTGCTGCGTGAAGCTCTCGATCGACCTCTTTGCTATACTTGCACTATCTGTCGACTAGCCAAGCCCTTTGCAAAAATCATCAACCGATGATCGCGGTCGACTCAAACACTTTTTCACTCCATTTCATCCGATGCTTCCACGTCGTCATTTGGTGTTTCATCTATTTTCTGTATAAACAACGGTACGAGAAGATCTTCAAAGCTCCACGCATTTCATCATTGATGTGGTGTGAAGCTTTCAGCTCGTCTTCTCCAGTTGCTCGCGACAAATGGCTGCGATCGTCTCAATATCGCTCGGTGACGTTCGGCAGCAGCCGCCAAACACGCGAGCTCCAGCGCTCCACCACTTGGGCACGTACGCCGCCCACGAATCCTCGTATGTATGGGTTCGAGGCTTCCACACCTTGAGCAAGCCGTCCCATTCCTCTCCGCTGTTGGGGTACACGAGCTTGGTGGTTTCTGGCGGCGTCTCCAACGCAAGCAACAACGATTCGACGTGCTGCGGCGCCGTGCAATTCACACCGACTGCCACAGTTCAAGTCAGAGAAAGAGAGAAAAAAAAACACCCAGAAACCACACAAGACGTCGTACCTGCAAGCAATTGGCTTGGATTCTTGAGGTTGTTGAGCAGCGACGAGAGTCCCGAGATGGGATCGCCATTGTTGAGCGATGCACCATCGCGACACGCCACCGCGATCATCACGCGCACCGAAGGGTGCTCCTCTGCTAATGCAAGCAGCGCTTCGACCTCAACGAGACACGGGATCGTCTCGCAGAGCAAGAAGTCGACGTCCGGATGCGTCGCGAAGAACGCGAAGCGGTGGCGGTGCCACGCGATGAGCTCTTCTTTCGAGAGTCCGTAGTCGCCGCGATATTCCTACAGTACCCACGTGATCACACACCAGCAAGCACGCTCAAGCCGTTAACAGCAAGACGCACCGATCCGTCAGCAAGAGCGGCGCCGTAGCAGCCGATGCTCGCGGCGATAAGCGGTCGACGGCGCGCGGGGTCGTCGCCTACTTGGCTCCAGGCGGCGTCGCGCCCTCGCACCGCGAGCTCCACGCTGCGTTCGTAGAAGCGCTCCATGTCGCTCTCCGACTGAGCATGTCCCTCTTGCTGGAAACCAAGGAGCGACGCCTGGTAGCTGATGGTCGTCACCACGTCCGCGCCTGCGAGGACGTAGCGGCGGTGCACATCAACTACGACGTCGGACGCGAGCGCCGCGTTCTGGTCCAGCAGCAGCCCCGCAGACCAGAGCTTGGAGCCGTTGAAGTCCACGCGCGCGTCCTTCTCGAGCTCTGTGGCTTGTGCGCCATCCAGCATGAGCATCGGCCGAACAGCGCTCATCTTGCTCGCTTGGAGGACTGGTGCGATGGGGGAGGAAGCCAGGAGTGCAGGCAGGAAGGAAGGAAGGAGCTGCGGTGAGGATGTGCTGCCACATCTCCCTCGCGATAATGACCGTCGTTCCAGAGGAGACACTCTCGGTCCAGCGCGGCAATACGTTACTTCGGTCGGGTCTAAATTCAATTCTCCTCTGTCTCCCACGGGTGGACAGCTCCACCGCCAGCGCCACCGTCAATCGTTCGGCGCTGGTGCCGTCGCACTGCGTTTCGCAGATACCGCAGCACGAGCGCTTGGTCTTCCGCACTCGCGAGCGTCACGCGCTGCCGCGCATCGCTCCATGTGGCGAGCTTGCGCTCCCACTTGGAGCCGTCGACCACCGACCGAAAGAGCCGCTCGATCTCGACCAGCTCCTGCTGCTCATCGGGCGATCGTCGTCGGTGCGGCAGCGCCGCTGGCACTGTCGCCGGTCGCGAGGTCTTGCTGTCGTCTGCGAGCGACGGCAGCGCCGTTGTTATTGCTGTCGTTGTCGCTGTCGCGGGCACCGACACGCGAAAGTGCCGGTCTTCGCGGACGCCCAGATCGTCGAAGTGCAGAAGATCGTCGCAGGCGTCGCAGAAGAAGCGCTTGCAGGTCAGACAGCGCTTCACGCCGGTCTGCAGCCGCGTCTGGCTCAGCAAGTCGCACAACACGCACGCTCTGTAGCTGCACGGCGACGCCGCGTGAGTCTTGCTGCCGAGCACGCTCTCACTGCCGCTCTCACTGCCGTCCGTTGCATCGGTCTCAGCCTCGATGGCTGCGCTCGCGATGCTTCGGCCTTTGGATGCCAGTGATTTGGTCTTGAGCTCTTCGATCTCTCGCAGGCACTCGGTTAGTCGCTGCGCCAGTCGGTTTTCACGCTCGAGCGCTTGATTTCTTTCCTGCAGCGCAGCCGCGCACTTCTCTGCGAGCACGCGCTGATACGACGAGAGCGCCTCGCCCACGGTTGAAGCGTCTGCTGTGGCATCGGCGCATTTGCCTCTGCCTTTCACGGTGTCTGTGCCTGCGCCTGCGCCTTCCTCACCACTGGCGATGCGAGGCAGCTCCTCGTCGCCTCCGCGGTCCCATCGCTCGCTGAGACGCTGACTGAGCGCGGCCTGCGCGCGTTCGCCGTGCGCTTGAATCGTCACAGCGTCCTTGCTTTGGCGGCCCTCGTCGTACTGCACCCAGGCCGCGGCGTCGTCGAGGTTGAGCGACACGAAGGCCTTGATCGCGAGCACGGTGTGCTCCAGAAACAGCAGCACCCAGAGGCGCGCGATGTAGTTCTCGGGCGACGCCGAGCTGAGCGCCGCTCCGCTTTGTCGCCAGACGGCCTTGATCACCAGCGTGAGCAGCGTCTCGACGTCGCTGCGCGTCGTGAAGAACAACACAGCGCAGTTGACGGCGACAGCCGCAAAGCTCATGAACGCGAGGATGCTCATGAAGGTAGAGACCTCGGTCTCGCTCTCGAACGGCGGCCGGCGCTTGACCTGCGTGCTACAGATGACGTCGAGCCGCGTGAACACGACGTTTCCGAGCAGCGCGAGCATCGGAGCGACGGGCAGCACCGACACAAACATGGTGATGTACCCGAACTGCAGCACGACCTCCATTTGCTTATCGAGCAGAAAATCGGGCGGGTACATCTCTTCCTGCAACCGCACGATCGGCGGCGGCGCGTGGGGCGCCGCACTCGCGCCTCCGCCTGCGCCTGCGTCGTCGTTCTCGAGCTCTGCGACCGCGTACCACTCGACCGAGAGCGAGAACCACGGGCGGCGTTCGCTGGCGCCCGTCTTCACGGACTCGCGCAGCGAGAACCCCGCGCGACGCCACTTGTGCTGCACGTGCAGCAGCGCGACGACGTGGCGCTTGAACGCGTACCACAGCTGGCGCGCGCCCATGATGACGACGAGCTGCTTGCGCAGCGCGACGTCGTCGCGGTCCACGAACGCGACCCAAAACAGCGAGATGAAGGCGTTGAGGAACTTGAAGCCGAAGAGCTTGACCGCGAGCATGGACTCGTACTGCCAGACCGTGCGGTGGTTCTCCCAGACCGTGAGCTCCACGGCGACCTTGGTGTAGATGTTATCGAGCACGAGCATGCACACGGCGTTGATCACGGGGATGACGTAGCTCGCGAGCTCGGGCGGCAGCCACGGCACGACGCGGCGCAGCACTGTGTGTGACGACGACGCGAGCTTGACAGCGATGAACAGCGCGACCGCGAGCCCCGCCATCGTGAGCAGCAGCGGTAGCCCGAGGTAGATGCGCGCGATCTGCAGGGACTGCGGGAAGATGAGGTCGACCGTCGGGCTCTCGGGTGACGGCACAAGGAAATCACCGTAGAACGTCGGTGCGCGCTCGTTGCGGTTGCGCGTAAAGTTGCCAAAGTTGGCCTGAATCTCGCTGCGCTTGCGCTTCCAGCGCTCGACGACGATCGTCGCCCAAAGCGCGACGACGACCGCGAACATGGGCGACACGAACGCGAGCCGCGCGTAGAGCCACGGCACGGACGCCGCGAACTGGCACAGCGTGCCGACAAGCGCGACCGGCAGCAGCCACGTGCTGTAGAACAGCAGGAACGCGTAGTAAAACGCGTGCTTCTCGCCGAAATACGTCAGCAGCGGCCACAGCATCTCGTACTGGTGCGTGCGGTCCTCGGTCATAAACTGCATGTAGCCGCTGCCGTCGAACGGCAGGAAGACCCGGCGCCCGTGGTCGCGCCACGCCCACGCGCGCATGATGTTACGGCAGCCCGACGCGTCGTGCAGCGGGAAGATCGCGAGCAGGTTGCCGCGGCGCAGGTGCGTCGCGAGGTGGATGTTCTTCTGGATGATGTCCCGCACGACCTGCTGCCGCTGCAGCGACCGGAACGGCTCGAAGCGCGCGGCCTCGCGCGGGTTGTACGGCGACCGCAGCGACGACCCGCGGTGCTTGATCTTGAGCTGCAGCACGTGCGCGTGCCGCACGAGCATGTCCTCGCTCGCGCCCACGAGCAGGTAGTCGGTGCGCCGCGCGCGCACGAGTCCGCACAGCTGCGCGGGTCTCGTGCGGTGGCCCGCGGACGTGACCTCGAGCGGCGGTGTGCTCAGCGATTCCTCGCGCAGCGTCTCGACGAGCGAGTCCTTGAAGTGGTGCTTCTCGAGCCCGTCGAAGAGCAGCACGTACTCGGCGTTGAGCCCGCGGCGCGTCGCCGGGATCCCGAGCAGCGCGCGCACGCCGTCGCTCGCGATGTGGTACACGAACGAGCCCTCGACGTTGCAGTTGGAGAGCTCCCACGCGAGACTCGGCGCGTTGAGCGCGCGGTGAAAAAGCCGCACGACGTCGTCCTGCAGGTACAGCGCCGCGAGAAACAGCGGCGACTCGTTACGGTAGTTGCGCCAGCCCGAGTCCACGAGCGTGAGCACGTTGAGCCGCTCGCTGTCGAGCTTGCCGCGCTCGTCGGCGCCGTTGCCGTTGCCGCGGCCGCCAGACGCGACGGATGCGACGGACGGCACGATCGCGTTGCCCTTGTGCCTCCTCGCGAGGTGGTCGGTCTGCTTGCGCAGCTTGGGCACCGCGCGCGGCACGATCTGCGCGGCGACCGACGGGTCGCGCTGCTCGTTCACGATCTGCGCGAGCAGCAGCGCCACGATCTCGCGCTGCCCGTGCGCCGCGACCGCGTGCAGCACGCTCTGCAGCTTGTTCTCCTCGCACGAGCACACGTACAGCGGCCGCAGCTGCACGCGCATCGTCGTCGTTGACGGGGATGCAACGTCGGCTGACTCGGCCGTCGGCACCTCAAACTTCATCTCGAGCAGCGCCTGCACCTCGCGCACGAGCCCGAAGCAGCCCATCCAGTACAGCAGGTGCTGTCCGTAGCGCACGGCGTCCGCGCACGTGAACAGCGGCAGCTCGCGCGACGCACGCAGGTCCCGGCGCTGCCGCCGGCGCGCGGCGAGCCGCAGCGCGTCAAACTCGACCGCGAAGCTCGTGAGCGCGCGGCTCGCGTCCGTCGGCGCGGGCGGTGCGATCTGCGGCCGCCGCGCGTTCATCTCGCGCACGTACGACACGAGCGACGACGCGTGCGCGAGGAACTCGTGCGTGAACGTCTGCAGCACGCGCACGTGGTCGAGCCGCAGCCGCCAGCGCACGCGGTCGTCCCGGGCGCACGGCGGCAGCGCGCGCAGCGCCGCCATCTCGCTGACGAGCGCGAGTCCGCGGCGACCCGCGATGTCGGCCGCGAAGAGGTTGCCGCTGTCGACCATGAGCGGGATCGCGTGCTGCGTCGGGCCCAACAGCGCGTGGTCGCGCGGCGGCAGCGCGGCGCGCGGGTCGAGCAGCAGGGCGCACTGCTCGTGGTTGCCGTTGTACGCCGCCCAGTGCAGCGGCGTCCAGCGGTTGGCGGTCTTGGGGAGGTTGGGCTGGTCGCCGTGGCGCAGCAGCTCCTTGGTGATCTCGAGCCCGTTGTCCACGTGCGTCTCGGTCGCGCCCGAGCCGAAGCAGCCGATGCACTGCAGCGGCGTGTTGCCAAAGTCGTCCACGTGGCTGCGGCCGCCCAGCAGCTCCTGCGGCGCGATGCTGCGGCTCGGCGTCAGCCGCACCAGCGCCATCGGCACCACGACGTCCGCGCCGTTGCCGTTGCCGTTGCCGTTGCCGTTGCTGGCGTCGCTGCGGTGTACCATCTTGACCTGGAACAGCGACGGATCGCGCCAGCCATCGTCCACGCTGGCGTCCACTGTGGCGTCCACTGTGGCGTCCACATCGGGGCAAGCGAGCCGCAGGAACGACTCGTACTCGACGACCAGCGGCGCCAGCAGCTCGCGCGCCTCCTCCTCCGTGCGGCTCGAGAAGTACACGCAGCAGCTCTCGCCGAGCAGCAGCCGCACGACGCTCAGCTGCGCGCCGATGCACGCGGCCACCAGCGGCGTGCGCCCTGCCGTACCGCGGGCACGAAGCCGCTGCGCGGGCGACTGGGTCAGCGTCGCCGTCGCGGTGGCTGCAGCACTCGCCGCGGCGTTCGCGACGAGGTGCGAGGCCTCGCTCACGAGGTGGATGCTGCGGCTGATGGACGGGTGCGGCACCAGCGAGGCGCGTTTCGGTTGAGGATCCGCAACAGCCGCCGTAGTTGACTCATCATAGGTCCTGCTCGGCCGGTGGACGCTGTGCGAGGAGCTCAGCCCCGAGACACTCGCGAGCCGGCGCCGCAGCTGCAGCAGGTGGCGCCACTCGTCGCCGTACACGAGCAGTTCCAACACGCGCTCCTCGTTGCCGTTCTCACATGCCTCGTGGAGGTCCATGGTCCATGGGTGGCTCTTTGTCGAACGGGTCCGCGTCCGAAGCAGTCGTTCGGGTTCCCATGTCCGTTTCGGGTTTCATTCGCTTTTCTGGATAGACCGCATTGGTCACCAGCTTGACGTCATGACGGATTGTACCACGAATGTGGTACAGCGGCGAGAGTTTGATTGTGCCATGACCAGCTTGGCGTGACCAGTGCGCAGCGCGAGGCGATCATGCAAGCAGCGTTTGACAGAGAATTAGGTAACGCTTGACTGGCCGCGCGGCTCGTCGCTTGCGTCCAGCGAGGGCGACATGGCCGATGGATGCGTTATGCTGCGGTGCCACTCCGGTCCAGTGTCGCTGGTGGTGGTGGGACCCAGGCTGGGTCCCGGCTTCATGTCACGCACCTTGGCATCCAAGTTGGATTCCAACGTCCAGAAGTCGGATTCCCACTGGATGGACCTTTGTCTGGATGAAGCGCAAGTCAACAATTTTCATCGTGCTCGGTGTGTTTAGAAACTCGTCGAGCACAAGGATCGAGCAGCATCAAACTGAGCCATCCAGACATCTCGCTCAGCGGCCACGTATTGGTCCATGAGCTACGTCGCCAGATTGGAGATTGTGTCGCGCAACGTTCGCTTGGTAGTCGACGGCAACAGACTAAACACTCGCCGTTCAGTCGACACACGAGGCAATCACGAGCAGTCGTGATAGACCACTGCGAGCGAGCGAGCTTGCTTATACGTCCACATGGCGAGCGGGTTTCCAGTCATCGAGAGTCTCGTGTACTGCGCCAGACTCAACTTGAATCTCAACACCGCGTGGAGACGAACAAGTGTTCTGACTGCTGTCGGTGGTCGAGATCAAACAGGTTCGTTCGTTTGCTCATCGTCCGTGAGTGAGACATCGTCCACCAGAAGAAACTAATCCGTCTTGCTCTCTCTCCCACCGCCGCGTTGTCTGATCGACCTTGAACAAGTTGTCTCGGAGGACTATTTCTCGCTGTCGTGGCTTCGTGGCTCTCGCAGTCTCCCAGCTTCGTCTCCGTCTTCGCGCCGCGCCGTCAACTCCCAGCCACAAGATCCACACAGATGACTGACTGTCTCGATGCTGTTTGGTCACGGCGTCAACCGCGTTCTCACATCTGAAGCCAACGCGATGGCGCGACAGACATCCGCCGCCATACAGTCAGCGCCCGCTTGAACTGAACCTCGAACGGGATCCGATACATCTTACATCTTCGTTCACTCGCGCCAGAGTCGCGTTGTCCATCAAGCGAGCGGTCAACCGGCGACGCACTTGGAGATGAGAGCTCCTTCAAGTCTCGCACTAGGTTGGGGTCGGACGTGAGTAACAGCGTCTGCGTCTGTCGCCGTGTTGGTCAGTCTCGCAATCACGACTCCCTTGCACCTGATCTCCCGATGCGCCAGGCTCGGGGCGGCAACTCGGCATCGCTGGGTCACCCAGTGGGTGGGTGGGTGCCGCCCCCCGAGATCTCCAATCCTGGCGGACTCAGCTCAGCGATCGGTCGATGCGAGCGAGGCTCGTGCCGCCTGCTCGCTCTCTCGCCTGGGTGCACTGCTGAACGGTCTCCGCCTCGAGCCGGAGAGGCTTTGCCACGCGACCGCCAATCAACAACAGTGTGTGGGAGGACAACTTGCTGACATGTCATTGCAGCGACCACACGACACCACATCTTTCGCGAGCAGCCACGGCGCGCGTCAACACTTTGGCTGCGTGACAAGGAGTGGTGCTGGGATGGCTCGACCACCAGCTTAAGGTGGTTCAGCTGACTGACCAACGCCATTCGGTAGGTACAGAACACCCCACGCGCGTCCGTCCAAAACGCTCAGCTGACGTGGAGAAAACACCGACCCACGCGACCAGCTCTCCCTATCTGTCCATGGAGCGAGAGCAAAACGCTTCCGAACACCAGCCGTCACGTCGACACTTGCCTCCGTTGATTTCCTCTCTCTGTGCAGGCATAACGCACACACTGCTGGCCTGGGACCGTGGCGTCGTGGCCGTTCGCGTGCGCATCTCGTTTCATGAGGAGATGCAAACGGGGCGGCGCAGAGACCGTGCAGCTGACTTGGTTCACTGGAGATGGGGCTGCCACGGTGAGCCGCCGCGGCTCTGTGCCCGCAGTGGAGGCGCGGGAGAAAACGGGCCGACCGACAACGGCGTCGCTCGCTCTCGAGCCTGAGCCTGAGCCCGAGTGACTGACTGAGCCCGAGCCTGAACCTGAACCTGAACCTGCTTGCTGCACGCGAGATGGCGAGCGAGCGCCATTTCTCAACCACGCCCATCGGTCGGATCACTCGCTCCGTACGGTCAGTCGGTCAGTGGGTCAGTCGGTGACTTACTCATTCCGTCCGTCCGTGCGTCGCCGTTCGATCGACGAAGGGCGCGGTCGTCGTAGGACACCGAGAAACGAAGCGTTGAGCTCCGATCGGCTCACTTCTGCTTTCGCGGCGAGCGCGCCACGCCTCCCGCACCAGAGCCCGCGCCTCGCTGCTGCTACTGCTGCTGCTGCTGCTGCTCTTTTGTATGGAGATCACGGTGCGTGTCGAAGTGCAGTACCTCGCGCCGGAGCACGCCGTCATGCGCGACGTGCTCGAGATGTTTCGCCGTCCCATGTGGGTCCGCTTCATGATGCGATACATCTCACCGCGACTCAAGAGCGCCTCGCCCGCCGACAAGTCCGTGCTGCAGACCATGCACACCGAGTGGCGCCTGCCCGACACCGCGTCGCCGAGCGAGTGCGTGATCTGCATGAACGAGAACACGTCGACCGACCACGTGCACCTGCCATGCGGCCACGACTTCCACTTCGACTGCCTGCACTCGTGGCTGCAGGTGCGAAGCACGTGTCCGATCTGTCGCTTCCAGTTCCGCAAGGCGTTCACCGGCACGTACGCCGTGCAGACCGTCGCGTCGACCGTGCTGCTGAGCGAGAAGCACCTCGAGATGAGTCGACACGACATCCTGTGGATGGATGTCGGGCAGCAGGTCGTGCGCGCCGTCGTCAATGTCACGCTCAACCGCATCGTCACGAACGAGAACGAGTCAGACGAGTATCCGTGCGAGCTCACGGCGCGGCTGCAGCATGTCAACGGCAACTACTTCTCTGAGCGCGACCTCGAGGCATCAAGCCCGCGCGTCGCGTGGGACCCAACGCTGCAAGACGCCAAGACCGACGACAGCGAGGAGACGCGCAGTCAGCGGCCGCGGCGCCAGCTGAACAGCGACGACGAGAGCAGCAGCAGCCCCCAGAGTGACCGCAAGCGACCGCGCCGACCGACGTGAGACGCCCGAGACACCTCCTATTTATCAGGACTGCGCTTTCTTCTCTCTTCCTTCTCTTCCGCTTCCCCGCCAGCAAGCCAGCCCCATGTACGAATGGAATTGTCGTGCGTAGCATGTTGCGAGTAAATAAAAGCTTTCCAACGTTGGTGTCCTCCTCTTCCTCCTCTCCTCCTCCCCAAGCTCCTCCTCTTATTTCTCTCTGGATGCGTTAGTCTCCATGGACACGTCCGCTCCGGACTGAGTCCAGGGTTCGCGTTCATCGAGGATCGATTCGACCCGGAAATCCAGAGAGACGAATGATCTATCCATCCACTCACCTGCGACGTGGAGGTTCCGTGTGTCCATTCCGCACGATCCATGTCCTGTCTCTTTAGCCCACAAACTGACGAAGCGATGACGCGTCCCTCAAAACTGTGAGCTGTCACCACAACGACATCCCGATCATCATATTCTACAGGCAACTAGGGCCTATCGACCATACAACATGTAGC
Source organism: Pythium insidiosum (assembly GCA_022836835.1). Lineage (NCBI taxonomy): Eukaryota > Oomycota > Peronosporomycetes > Pythiales > Pythiaceae > Pythium > Pythium insidiosum. The sequence goes on from JAKVDI010000083.1 coordinate 121,909, forward strand.
TGGCGAACGGACGAAAGTATGTTGTTATGCAGGTAAACGGCGTCAAAACTTTTCACCAGCGAGTCAGTCTAGCGCCGCCACTGGCGTTAAGCTCACGTCTTGATGCACTCTATTACATGAACATGGACACCCACAGCGACGCACGACTCTAGACACCACACTATATCCGCACTTCCCTGCGCTCGGAGGAGCGCGACCTCGTCTCGAGCGCTTTCATGAGGTCGTCGTCGCCAGCGTCGCGAGCCAGCGGCGCCAGTCCTGCGCGTTTGATCTTGAGGAGTTCGTCGCTCAGCACGCGCAGCGTGCGCTTGTTGCTGTGACCAAAGAGCCGCTTTTTTAGAGTGATCTCTCGCCTTTGGGACCCACCGACGCCTCCGCGACGCGAACGCACCTCCTCGTCGTGGTCGCCACCTTGTGGAGCTCGTCTCGCAGCTCGAGGTTCTCGGCCTTGAGTAGCTGGTTCTCGGTCGCGAGGTCGACGAGGCGCTTCTCGAACTTGATCTCCATGCGGCGGCGCTGCTGCGTCGCCTCGGTCTTCACGTCGGCGATCTGCTCTCCGAGCGCGCGCTTGATGGCACTCGCTTTCTTGTCCTGTTGGTTCTGCGCCAAGACTTTCTCTTCGTCTCGCAGCAGCGAACTGCGCACAAACTCCTTCTCGATCATGTGCATCACCTCATGAAACATGCTCATTCGATCGAGCTGCTGCCGGTGGAACTTGTGCGTCTTGTGCATGCTCTCCTGCAGCTTTGCCTCGAGCACCTGCTGCGCAGCGGCCATCTTGGCGATCACGGCCTGCTGCTTCTCCATCTCGGACAGGAAAAACTCGATCAGCTGCTGGTTGCTGTCACCAGCGAGCTCCGTCGAGGCGGCATCCTCGACCTTGTTCTTCCGCAGGCGGCGATGCAGTCCTTCGTACGATTCGAGTCGACGCTCCAGCATCTCTGCACGAGCAGTCCGTCCGTCAGTCCGTCCGTCGGTCGTATAAATGCGCGATGGTAAGGCGACTTCCGTCATCACCCGCTGAGGCGCCACGTACCGAGCCGTCTCTCCAACGTCTGAATACGGAACTGCTGCTTGGTCGCTAGCGATTCCGTGGGGGAAGCGTGAACGCGCTGATTGTCATCGGCTTCCTCGTCTCCCAACGTTTCAAGCCCCGCATCTGCCGCTGCTGCGGGCTCTTCCTCGTCGCCGTCGTCGTCTGAAGGCACCTCGTCAAACGTAAACGCTACAGTCCGTCGAGGCGGTTTCTGAGGCACGTCTGGCTTTGGCTTGAGCGCCTGGAGACGCGCGATTGACAGCGGTGCGTCTTCCACAGTTGCGTCGCTGGGGTTCGCACTGGCGGCTTCGCTTCGCCGCAGGAGAGTCGTCTGTGGAGTGGAGCGCTCCGCTTCTCTCGGGTCTGTCGCCATGTCGAAAGCGAGCGATGAAGAGACAGAGAGAGAGAGGGAGAGAGAGGAGAGAGCAGGGACGCACAGGGGCGTAACGAGTCGTGTCGTGTCGTGTCGTGTCGAGGGCTCCCTCCTCCTCCTACACAGTCACAGTCCTCTGCAATAGAGCGACCGTTCCATGCTTCCAACAGTGGCTCTTCGACACTGCGCCATCACACGGCGCTCTATTTAGTGGACGGACTGTACACTGCAATCAGCCTGTGACGTGTGACGGAATCAGAAAAAATGCGACGTGTGAGCAGCTCACTTCAATTGACAAAGCTGTTGCTGTAGCTGTTGCTGTTCTCGTCGCCAGCGCCTGATTTAACGTGTGGTGGAGCTCAGACAGGAGTGAAGCCGTGCTAACTAGTCGGGCGATACCGTGAGGCGATCATCGGAATGTGAGCAGTCCAAGGTTGCGGTCGTGTGAGACGCTGAACATGGCGTCGTAGCGCGGGTGCCAGGTCGCGTGCAAGACTTGTTTCTCTGTTCCATTACACAGCGTCAGTCCACCAGCCAAAACAGTCCACACAAACAATTAGAAAGAGGCACGTACGGTGCATCGAAATTGACTGCTGGGGCAGCACAATCGGGAACTGTGGACTGCGCACGCGCACGTCCCAGATATTCACGAGTCCAGTCGTGCTGCCACACGAGACGTGAAAGCCGCCAGGAGACCAACGCGGCACAATGTACTGGCTCATCGACTTGGCGTCGGACGACCGCATCCACGTCAGCGTCATGGTCGACGAGCGGCGGCTGTCGTACTTCTCGCGGAGATCGTGCAGCAGCAGGTTGTGCTCCGCCTGCTCGACGCTGCTGACCAGCAGTAGGTTCGGGTTGTGCGGGTTCTCGAGCACTGCGTTGATCTTGGAGATCTGCGGTCGGCGCCGCTCCATGACCACTGTCGGCTTCTGCGCGTGCATATCATAGCGCACGACAAGCCCATCAAGTCCGCCCGTGTAAATCGCCTTGCGCTCCGAGTGCATGCAGATCGCACGCACATCGCTGCGATGCTCCTCGTGCAGAACGCGCGACTTGAAATCCGAGTGGTGACTCTTGCTTGACTCGTGCTCTTCCCACATGACGACGCGATGGTCCGAGCCAGCAGTGATGAGTCCGCGAGCACTTTGACGGTCGCCGTGGCCCGTCGGGATCCACTCGATAGCCGATATTCCGCGCGAATGGTGTGTCGTCGTCTTGGATTTGACGCGGTCACGCGGCAGCACCTGCGGACGCTGGCTGTCCGTGAGCGTGAGCTGGTGCAGCCGCACGACGCAGAACTCACTCATGTTGGCCAGCGAGTCTCGGAACGCGATCGCCAGTCGCTCGCCATCAGGGCTCCACGCGATGCCCTCGGGGCACTGCGCTTCCTGGCGGAACGACGTCGGCGCAAAGCTCACGACCTTGGTGACCTCGTGGTTCTGGCGTGCATAGTTCCACAAAATGAGCCCACCATCGTCGCTGCTCGTGGCAAACACGTCCTGCTGAATCGGGTTGAACGCCAAGTGCCGTCCCTTGCGCACGCTGCCGTCGGGAATGTGGCGGATGCGAGGCTGCACGAGCAGCTTTGCAATGTCCACGCGGCCCCAAAAGTAGTCGGTCATTTGTGGATTCACAGACTTGGCGTCCGTCGATCGAGACGAACCATTCACTTTACTGTGGCTTGAGCTTGGCGTAGCTGCTGCTGCTGCTGCTGCATCGGGACTCACGCGGCGCGACGCAGCACTCGAGCGTCGAGACGACGACGATTCCTTGGAGGGTCGAACGATCTCCATCTTCACTTCTGGGGCGTCCACAAAAACCACATCGTCGTCGTCTTCCTCTTCCTCTTCGTCCACGATACACGGCCGCTTGGACGCTCGAGCGGACGACGGTCGAGACGTTGACGATGACGGAGCCGTGGTATCTCGATTGCTACGAGAGGACGTCGCCGCTGGCTGCGACGGCAACGTTCCGTCGCTGCGCATAAACTGCTGCGCGAGCGCCTTGCGCTTCTGCAGTCCGTCGAGCACGATCTGCAGGTCCATGACCTCGTACTTCTTGGCGTCCACGCGCTTCTGTAGCGCCGCCATCTCGTCCTCGAGCCCTTCGAGGTCCTTCTTAGCGAGGCGCAGCTTCTTCTCGGTGCGCTCCATGTCTGCGTGCAGCTCACGATCGTCCGAGGACGACGCCGATGGTGCACTGACGGTCTCGGACTTGGCTTTGCTTTTGCTGCGACGGGCGGTGACAGACTTGGACCGCCGCCGCCGACGGTCCGGACTGCTGCTGCTGCTGCTATCGCTACCGCTACTGCTACTGCTTCGGCGGCTACGACTGCGGCTACGACTGCGACTGCGGCTGCGTCGACGTCGCCGCGACGTTGACTTGGACCGACGCGCATCGTCTCTCGCCTTGCTCTTGCTGCGCGCCTTGGACACTGAGCGCCCGCGCGGCTCCTCTCGCTGCTGCCTCGCGGGCGCCGTCGCGCGCGCCATCGAGGGCTCGCGGTCTCTGTGATGACCGCGGGTCGTGGACGGCGACCGCGCTCGCTTGGCAGCAGTGGATGCTGGCACTGACGCAGAAGATCCGTTGCTGGGTCGCGCGGTCGACGACCGACCGAGCGCATAGAACTCCTGACCTTCGACACTCGGCAGGCGACGCAGCGTCGACAGCGTGCGGCCGCGGGACTTGGACTTGGAGCGCGCGCGCACGCGCATGGCGATCGAGCTCGGGGCAGGCTCCTCCGCCGCCGACTTGGGCGGCGACAGGTAGCGGCGCCGCTTGAGCACGGCGTCGCGCTCAAAGTCGGCGTCGGACAGCGAGAAGTGGTGGGCGGCAGCCGTGTGGCGGTGGTCATCGCGGCGGCCGTAGGACGACGAGCTCGCGCGGCTCATGGCGGTCGTCAACGGTCACGACGATGGCGGCGGCGAGGCGATGGCGAGGAGCTCATGCAGCCACACGGACGAGAAAGCGCGGGGGAAACCCCGTCAGGACTATCCGCTTTTCAGCCAATCATACTCGAGTAAGCAAGTGGGATTGGTCAAAAATAGAGCACGAGGGTCGTTTGTTGGCGCCAACGTTGGTCGGTGCGCCAACGCAGTGGCGCCCAAGGAGCCTGCCTGGGCTGTCGAACGGACATCGAATGTGTTCGCCGGGCTGCTGCCAATCGGCGGCTAACGGTTTATGCGACAGCCGTGGGCGGGGCTTTCCTGGTGTTTCCCGGACTGAAGGACTGACGGATGAGAGGGCTCCTGTATCATGTTGTTGGAAATGAAGGCGATCCAGACCATGCGGACGTCGGGTCTATCCGTGATGTCGTGATGGTGGACGTCCATCCATCCATCCACCATTGCTCATTGGGCCACACCCATCCACGCTTCCAAGTCGCACCTGGCACGACTGACAAGCACCACCACCACCACCGCCTGAACGCGATGTTCCCGATCAACACTTGGGGGTGGCGCTGGCCTAGCCCTAACACACTGACGACACCTCTAGAACACGATTCCACCGGAGTGCTCAACACCATCATGTCTGTGTTTTCCCCATCCAGCACT